>CM059208.1:5551094-5723540 GCA_030347435.1 Clarias fuscus
CACACACTCACATCTCTGTCTCACACACCCTCACGCAGAAACACACACATCCACTAACAAGTCACATGTCTTAGACATACTAACACACACATCACTAATGTTAACACACAGACTCACACACCACACACACACAAACACGCAAAAACACATTTACTCATCAGAGACAGACTGACACATTAACTAGTCACACACACACACACACACACACACACACACACACACACACACACACACACACACACACACACACACACATATTTAGGGCCCAAACTGATATTAGCCCAGTATGATGTGTGACGTTCGGTGTGCAAGTTCCGCGGTGCAACCGGGTGCCAATGACTTTTTCGAGGTTTTGACACACTCGAATAACACGCAGGTTGTGCGGTGCGCCCGGGGTGGGGACCGCGCCCGTTGCTTGGGCCCGTCATCGTTGCTTGCAACTTTAATTATTATTTTTTTTTTTTATTTATTTTTTTTTTTATTTTTTTTTTTTCCACACTTTTGGTACTTTTGGGGTCCTTAACATACTCAAAAACTCATCAAAATTTGCATCCAGATTGGAATCCGCGGCCATCAGGTCCTCAGTGGGGCTCGGCCCGGGGAGTCGCACACGCCCGTCACAGCGCCCCCTAGAAAATCGTGCCTCATAGCTCAGAGACACTTGCACGCACACTCAGAAAACTCCGTGTACATTTAGATCTCATCAAGCTGAACAAGTTTTGCAATGCATGTCATCAGGGCTAATCAACAGGAAGTGAGTTATTTTGAGGTCTTTGCAAAACGCACCCAATGGAATTTGAAATACTCCTCCTAGGAAATTTACAGAATTTCCACCAAACCAGGCAAATATGATCTAAACAAGTTGCCGATGCAAAATTGCAGAGATCTTTTTGATACCTCGAACGGTTCGGCCGTGGCGACGCTTTAAAATTATGGCGAATAAAATGAAACAGGAAGTGGCTAATAACTTCTGTGTACATTACGTTATGCATATGAAACTTTACAGGTGTGTTAAGAGTAGGAAGATGATCACATCAAATGACAATCATGAGTCTATGTCATAGCGCCACCAACTGGCAGCAGGAAGTGTGTCACTTTTGGAAATCACTAATATTTTGGCCTTTACTTTCACCTGATTTGGTTCAAAATCAGTCAGAATAATGAAAAGACATGGATGATTTGAGACCATGAAGGATTTTTTTATAATTTGAATCGTCTTGTTATGGCGATGATTTATCTAGAGAAAAAACCTAAAATGAAGTGCAAAAAAATAAATCTTCTCATATCGTACGAGTGGAAAGACCTACGGTTCCAAACTTTTACGGCTATACACTGAAACTGATTATGAGTAAGGCCTGAGAGCCTGGAGACCGGGCGTGGCTCAGGGCCTGGACAGCGCCCCCTGGAACTTTGTAAAAAATTTAGCTGCATAATTCATATCCACTTTCACATATATGCATGAGACCCAGTAGAAATTTAGATCTCATTGAGATGAACAACTTGCATATCCCATACTGGAATCCGCTGAACAGGAAGTCAGTTATTTGGCGTTGATTGAAAAACGCACCCATTGGAATGTGATCTACTACTCTTACAGGATTCATAGGTTTTTGACCAAACAGGGTCTAATATAATCTCAAGACATTGAGGATCTAATATTGTGAAGGGCTGGTTGATATCTCAAACGGGTCGGCCGTGGCGAGCCCTTAAACCTACGGCGAATAACAGGAAACAGGAAGTGGCTAATAACTTCTGTATAAATTGAGTGACATTCATCAAACCTCAGCAGTAGGTTAAGAGAAGAGTCCTGCTCACAGTGACATGGGTCCCGTGAGTCTCAGTCATAGCGCCACCAACTGGCAGCAGAAAGTGTCTACTTTCAGAAATTAAATTCTTTTGTGGCTAATTTTCAGCAAATTGGCTTCAAAATCAGGCACAATAATTGGAAGACACGGCTGATGTCACACTGTAAAGGACTTTTTGATACGTTGAATAGTGTTGCTATGGCAACATATCATTTTGAGCAAATATAAGATACTTATATCCACCAAGTGGAAAATCATAATGTGCCCAAACATTTTAGGTAGAAAGAACAACTGCTTCTGAGTAGATTTCTTGAGTTTCATGTTTTTGTGATGCTCACACAGCTCCCAACAATTTTTACAGTATATTTATCAGCTTTGGCCTGAACTGTCTCCACTCAGTCCTGCAGTAATAAAATATGTCCAGTAGATGGCAGTAATAGGCAGGTATTCTGCAGTCAGGTCTTTCCCCTTCTCCTTTACTATGGCTTCATGTTTACAATTTAAACATATGCAGAAATGATCAAAAATATACAATAGAAACATTTAAATTGCCCACTGTGCAACATTCAGTCTGGTGGACAAGCGCGGCGATATACACACCAGACCACACATTCTAAACACACACACACACACACACACTCTACACATCGGTCATGTACACATCCCGACAAATACACAATATGAACACACTAACTATCCTACATGCACACACACACATCACAAGCACACGTCACTAATGTTACCTGACTAAATAAAAATCAATATATCATGAAAAAGGAAAAAGATCCTTAGGAAAACAAGAGGCTCCTGCGCACCTATAGTGTGTGGGTGAGTTTGTCATTGCAAATCAGTTTTGATATCTCAAATGTCTCAGCCGTGCTAATGTCTTAAACTTACACAACAAAAAATGATTAATAACACACACATCACTAATGTCAACACACTAGATAAAAAAAAAAGGAATAATCCTTAGGAAAACACGAGGGTCCTGCGCATCTATAGCACACATCTCTCACGACAGACACACACTCACACTCATCATATTCAGTGACACGGACAGTGACATCACATTCAGGAACATCCTTAAACTTACACCGAAACATTATTAATAACACACATCACTAATGTTAACACAGACTCACACACCATACACACAAACAACCACACACACACACACACACACACACACACACACACACACACACACACCACATCACATCACATCACATCACAGTCACACACCTCTCTCCCTCACTCTCACACACACATCACACATGTTGATATCTCAAACGGGTCAGCCGTGATAATGTCTTAAACTTACACCGAACAATTATTAATCACACACAAATCACTAATATTTGAACACACCATACACACAAACATACACAAGCACACATCACTAATGTTAACACACTAAATAAACACACACACACACACACACACACACACAAACACATCTCACACACACGCACACACATGCATGCACACACAAACAAATACACTCGTACATCACACAAATGAGCACCTACATACTCACACATTATAACATCACAAATTATAACACTCACACACTCACATCTCTGTCTCACGCAGAAACACACACATCCACTAACAAGTCACATGTCTTGGACATACTAACACACACATCACTAATGTTAACACACAGATTCACACACCACACACACACAAACACACAAAAACACATTTACTCATCAGAGACAGACTGACACATTAACTAGTCACACACACACACACACACACACACACACACACACACACACACACACACACACACACAAATATTTAGGGCCCAAACTGATATTAGCCCAGTATGATGTGTGACGTTCTGTGTGCAAGTTCTGCGGTGCAACCGGGTGCCAATGACTTTTTTGAGGTTTTGACACACTCGAATAACACGCAGGTTGTGCGGTGCGCCCGGGGTGGGGACCGCGCCCGTTGCTTGGGCCCGTCATCGTTGCTTGCAACTTTAATTTTTTTTTTAGGGCCCAAGCACTGAGTGCGCAGGGCCCTCTTGTTTTCGTTAGGATTATTATTTTTTTTTTATTTTTTTAGGGCCCAAGCACTGAGTGCGCAGGGCCCTATTGTTTTCGTTAGGATTATTATTTTTTTTTTTTTTTTTTTTCTTTTTATTATTTTTCTTTCAATCATCCGGGCACTTTCGGGCCTCTTAACATACTCAAAAACTCCCCAAAATTTGCACACAGATTGGAATCTGCGGCCAACAGGTCCTCAGTGGGGCTCGGCCCGGGGCGTCGCACACGCCCCGCGCAGCGCCCCCTACAGTGTCTTGCCTTATAGCTCAGACACACTTGCACGTATACTTATAAAACTCAGTGAACATTTAGATCTCATCAAACTGAACAAGTTTCGCGCTGCATGTCATCAGGTCTAATCAACAGGAAGTGAGTTATTTTGAGTTGTTTGCAAAACGCACCCAATGGAATGTGATAAACTCCTCCTAGGAAATTTTTACAATTCGCACCAAACCAGCTAAATATGATCTAAACAAGTTGCCGATGCAAAATTGCAGAGATCTTTTTGATACCTCGAACGGTTCGGCCGTGGCGACGCTTTAAAATTATGGCGAATAAAATGAAACAGGAAGTGGCTAATAACTTCTGTGTACATTAAGTTATGCACATGAAACTTTACAGGTATGTTAAGAGTAGGAAGCTGATCACATCATATGACAACCATGAGTCTATGTCATAGCGCCACCAAGTGGCAGCGGGAAGTGTGTCACTTTTGGAAATCACTAATATTTTGTCCTTTACTTTCACCTGATTTGGTTCAAAATCAGTCAGAATAATGAAAAGACATGGGTCATTTGAAATCATGAAGGATTTTTTTCTAATTTGAATCGTGTTGCTACGGTGACGATTTAACTCAAGAAAAAATCGAAGAAAATTATTCTTCTCATATCTTGCGAGTGGAAAGACCTACGGTTCCAAAATTGTATGGGTGTAGACTCTCACTGATTGTGAGGAAGCCCTGAGAGCCTGGAGCCCGGGCGTGCCACAGGGCCTGTACAGCGCCCCCTGGAACTTTGTAAAGTTTAAGCTGCATAACTCATATCCACTTTCACATATATGAATGAGACCCAGTATAAATTTAGATCTCATTGAGGTGAACAACTTGCATACCCCATGTCATGGAATCCGCTGAACAGGAAGTCGGTTATTTGGCGTTGTTTGAAAAACGCACCCATTGGAATGTGACATACTACTCTTACAGGATTCATATGTTTTTGACCAAACAGGGTCTAATATAATCTCAAGACATTGAGGATCTAATATTGTGAAGGGCTGGTTGATATCTTAAACGGGTCGGCCGTGGCGAGCCCTTAAAAATACGGCGAATAACAGGAAACAGGAAGTGGCTAATAACTTCTGTATAAATTGAGTGACGTTCATCAAACCTCAGCAGTAGGTTAAGAGAAGAAACCTGCTCACAGTGACATGGGTCCCGTGAGTCTCAGTCATAGCGCCACCAACTGGCAGCAGAAAGTGTCTACTTTTAGAAATTAAATTCTTTTGTGACTAATTTTCAGCAAATTGGCTTCAAAATCAGGCACAATAATTGGAAGACACGGCTGATGTCACACTGTAAAGGACTTTTTGATACGTTGAATAGTGTTGCTATGGCAACATATCATTTTGAGCAAATATAAGATACTTATATCCACCAAGTGGAAAGTCCTAATGTGCCCAAACATTTTAGGTAGAAGGAACAACTGCTTCTGAGTAGATTTCTTGAGTTTCATGTTTTTGTGATGCTCATACAGCTCCCAACAATTTTTACAGTATATTTATCAGCCTTGGTCTGAACTGTGTCCACTGACTCCTGCAGTAATAAAATATGTCCAGTAGATGGCAGTAGTAGGCAGTTATTCTGCAGTCAGGTCTTTCCCCTTTTCCTTTACTATGGCTTCATGTTTACAATTTAAATATATGCAGAAATCATAAAAAATAAACAATACAAACATTTAAATTGCCCACTGTACAACATACACACACACATTATATGTGACATCACATTCAGGTACATCCTTAAACTTACACCGATAAATTATTTATCACACACATCACTAATGTTCACACACAGACTCACACACCATACACACAAACATCTACAAACAAACACACACACACACACCATATACACAAACTCACACAAGCACATTTACTCGTCACACACAGACTGACACATCTACATGTCACACACCTCTCTCCCTCACTCTCTCTCTCTCTCTCTCTCACACACACACACACACACACACACACACACACACACACACACACACAGGACAAGCCAAAGACTGATCCAGCATCAGCATCAAATAAAACCCATTGCGTGTCATACTCAAACTTGACCTCACATCACATCACTGTCACACACCTCTCTCCCTCACTCTCACACACACATCACACATTTTGATATCTCAAACGTATCAGCCGTGATAATGTCTTAAACTTACACCCAACAATTATTAATAACACACACATCACTAATATTAACACACAGATGCAGACACCATACACACAAACATGCACAAACACAAGCACACATCACTAATGTTAACACACTAAATAAACACACACACAAACACAAAGATATCTCACACACATGCATGCACACACACAAACAAGTACACTCGTACATCACACACATGCACACACATTATAACATCACAAATTGTAACACTCACACACTCACATCTCTGTCTCACACACCCTCACGCAGAAACACACACACCCATTAACAAGTCACATATCTTAAACATACTAACACACACTACTGTTAACACAGACTTACACACCACACACACACACTCATTATATTCAGTGACACAGACAGTGACATCACATTCAGGAACATCCTTAAACTTACACCGATAAATTATTCATAACACACATCACCAATATTAACACACAGACTCACACACCATACACACACACACACACACACACACACTCCATATACATGAACACGCACAAACACAAGCACATTTACTCGTCACACACAGACTGGCCCATCTACATGTCACACACCTCTCTCCCTCACTCTCTCTCACACACACACACACACACACACACACACACACACACACACACACACACACACACACACACTCATTTATATTCAGTATTCAGTGACACAGACAGTGACATCACATTCAGGAACATCCTTAAACTTACACCGATAAATTATTCATAACACACATCACCAATATTAACACACAGACTCACACACCATACACACACACACACACACACACACACACACACACCATATACACAAACTCACACAAGCACATTTACTCGTCACACACAGACTGACACATCTACATGTCACACACCTCTCTCCCCGACTCTCTCTCACACACACACACACACACACACACATCACATCACATCACTGTCACACACCTCTCTCCCTCACTCTCACACACACATCACACATTTTGATATCTCAAACGGGTCAGCCGTGATAATGTCTTAAACTTACACCGAACAATTATTAATCACACACAAATCACTAATATTTGAACACACCATACACACAAACATACACAAGCACACATCACTAATGTTAACACACTAAATAAACACACACACAGAAACACACACACACACACACACACACACACACACACACACACACAAAAAAAAACACCTCTCACACACACGCACACACATGCATGCACACACAAACAAATACACTCGTACAATACACAAATGAGCACCTACATAAACACACATTATAACATCACAAATTATAACACTCACACACTCACATCTCTGTCTCACACACCCTCACGCAGAAACACACACATCCACTAACAAGTCACATGTCTTAGACATACTAACACACCCATCACTAATGTTAACACACAGACTCACACACCACACACACACAAACACGCAAAAACACATTTACTCATCAGAGACAGACTGACACATTAACTAGTCACACACACACACACACACACACACACACACACACACACACACACACACACACACATATTTAGGGCCCAAACTGATATTAGCCCAGTATGATGTGTGACGTTCGGTGTGCAAGTTCCGCGGTGCAACCGGGTGCCAATGACTTTTTCGAGGTTTTGACACACTCGAATAACACGCAGGTTGTGCGGTGCGCCCGGGGTGGGGACCGCGCCCGTTGCTTGGGCCCGTCATCGTTGCTTGCAACTTTAATTAGGGCCCAAGCACTGAGTGCGCAGGGCCCTATTGTTTTCGTTAGGATTATTATTTTTTTTTTTTTTTTTATTTTTATTATTTTTCTTTCAATCATCCGGGCACTTTCGGGCCTCTTAACATACTCAAAAACTCACCAAAATTTGCACACAGATTGGAATCTGCGGCCAACAGGTCCTCAGTGGGGCTCGGCCCCGGGCGTCGCACACGCCCCGCACAGCGCCCCCTAGAGAGTCTTGCCTTATAGCTCAGACACACTTGCACGTATACTTATAAAACTCGGTGAACATTTAGATCTCATCAAACTAAACAAGTTTCGCGCTGCATGTCATCAGGTCTAATCAACAGGAAGTGAGTTGCTTTGAGTTGTTTGCAAAACGCACCCAATGGAATGTGATAAACTCCTCCTAGGAAATTTTTCCAATTCGCACCAAACCAGCTAAATATGATCTAAACAAGTTGCCGATGCAAAATTGCAGAGATCTTTTTGATACCTCGAACGGTTCGGCCGTGGCGACGCTTTAAAATTATGGCGAATAAAATGAAACAGGAAGTGGCTAATAACTTCTGTGTACATTAAGTTATGCACATGAAACTTCACAGGTATGTTAAGAGTAGGAAGCTGATCACATCCTATGACAATCATGAGTCTATGTCATAGCGCCACCAAGTGGCAGCAGGAAGTGTGTCACTTTTGGAAATCATTAATATTTTGTCCTTTACTTTCACCTGATTTGGTTCAAAATCAGTCAGAATAATGAAAAGACATGGGTCATTTGAAATCATGGAGGATTTTTTTTCTAATTTGAATCGTGTTGCTATGGTGACGATTTAACTCAAGAAAAAATCGAAGACAACTATTCTTCTCATATCTTACGAGTGGAAAGACCTACGGGTCCCAAATTGTATGGGTGTAGACTCTCACTGATTGTGAGGAAGCCCTGAGAGCCTGGAGCCCGGGCGTGGCACAGGGCCTGTACAGCGCCCCCTGGAACTTTGTAAAGTTTCAGCTGCATAACCCATATCCACTTTCACATATATGAATGAGACCCAGTATAAATTTAGATCTCATTGAGATGAACAACTTGCATACCCCATGTCATGGAATCCGCTGAACAGGAAGTCAGTTATTTGGCGTTGTTTGAAAAACGCACCCATTGGAATGTGATCTACTACTCTTACAGGATTAATAGGTTTTTGACCAAACAGGGTCTAATATAATCTCAAGACATTGAGGATCTAATATTGTGAAGGGCTGGTTGATATCTTAAACGGGTCGGCCGTGGCGAGCCCTTAAACCTACGGCGAATAACAGGAAACAGGAAGTGGCTAATAACTTCTGTATAAATTGAGTGACGTTCATCAAACCTCAGCAGTAGGTTAAGAGAAGAAACCTGCTCACAGTGACATGGGTCCCGTGAGTCTCAGTCATAGCGCCACCAACTGGCAGCAGAAAGTGTCTACTTTTAGAAATTAAATTCTTTTGTGACTAATTTTCAGCAAATTGGCTTCAAAATCAGGCACAATAATTGGAAGACACGGCTGATGTCACACTGTAAAGGACTTTTTGATACGTTGAATAGTGTTGCTATGGCAACATATAATTTTGAGCAAATATAAGATACTTATATCCACCAAGTGGAAAGTCCTAATGTGCCCAAACATTTTAGGTAGAAGGAACAACTGCTTCTGAGTAGATTTCTTGAGTTTCATGTTTTTGTGATGCTCATACAGCTCCCAACAATTTTTACAGTATATTTATCAGCCTTGGTCTGAACTGTGTCCACTGACTCCTGCAGTAATAAAATATGTCCAGTAGATGGCAGTAGTAGGCAGTTATTCTGCAGTCAGGTCTTTCCCCTTTTCCTTTACTATGCCTTCATGTTTACTATTTAAACATATGCAGAAAGTATAAAAAATAAACAATACAAACATTTAAATTGCCCACTGTACAACATACACACACACATTATATGGGACATCACATTCAGGAACATCCTTAAACTTACACCGATAAATTATTTATCACACACATCACTAATGTTCACACACAGACTCACACACCATACACACAAACATCTACAAACAAACACACACACACACACCATATACACAAACTCACACAAGCACATTTACTCGTCACACACAGACTGACACATCTACATGTCACACACCTCTCTCCCTCACTCTCTCTCTCTCTCTCTCTCACACACACACACACACACACACACACACACACACACACACAGGACAAGCCAAAGACTGATCCAGCATCAGCATCAAATAAAACCCATTGCGTGTCATACTCAAACTTGACCTCACATCACATCACTGTCACACACCTCTCTCCCTCACTCTCACACACACATCACACATTTTGATATCTCAAACGTATCAGCCGTGATAATGTCTTAAACTTACACCCAACAATTATTAATAACACACACATCACTAATATTAACACACAGATGCAGATACCATACACACAAACATGCACAAACACAAGCACACATCACTAATGTTAACACACTAAATAAACACACACACAAACACAAAGATATCTCACACACATGCATGCACACACACAAACAAGTACACTCGTACATCACACACATGCACACACATTATAACATCACAAATTGTAACACTCACACACTCACATCTCTGTCTCACACACCCTCACGCAGAAACACACACACCCATTAACAAGTCACATATCTTAAACATACTAACACACACTACTGTTAACACAGACTTACACACCACACACACACACTCATTATATTCAGTGACACAGACAGTGACATCACATTCAGGAACATCCTTAAACTTACACCGATAAATTATTCATAACACACATCACCAATATTAACACACAGACTCACACACCATACACACACACACACACACACACACACACACACACACCATATACACAAACTCACACAAGCACATTTACTCGTCACACACAGACTGACACATCTACATGTCACACACCTCTCTCCCTGACTCTCTCTCTCACACACACACACACACACACATCACATCACATCACTGTCACACACCTCTCTCCCTCACTCTCACACACACATCACACATTTTGATATCTCAAACGGGTCAGCCGTGATAATGTCTTAAACTTACACCCAACAATTATTAATCACACACAAATCACTAATATTTGAACACACCATACACACAAACATGCACAAACACAAGCACACATCACTAATGTTAACACACTAAATAAACACACACACAGAAACACACACACACACACACACAAAAACACCTCTCACACACACGCACACACATGCATGCACACACAAACAAATACACTCGTACAATACACAAATGAGCACCTACATAAACACACATTATAACATCACAAATTATAACACTCACACACTCACATCTCTGTCTCACACACCCTCACGCAGAAACACACACATCCACTAACAAGTCACATGTCTTAGACATACTAACACACACATCACTAATGTTAACACACAGACTCACACACCACACACACACAAACACGCAAAAACACATTTACTCATCAGAGACAGACTGACACATTAACTAGTCACACACACACACACACACACACACACACATATTTAGGGCCCAAACTGATATTAGCCCAGTATGATGTGTGACGTTCCGCGGTGCAACCGGGTGCCAATGACTTTTTCGAGGTTTTGACACACTCGAATAACACGCAGGTTGTGCGGTGCGCCCGGGGTGGGGACCGCGCCCGTTGCTTGGGCCCGTCATCGTTGCTTGCAACTTTAATTTTTATTATTTTTCTTTCAATCATCCGGGCACTTTCGGGCCTCTTAACATACTCAAAAACTCACCAAAATTTGCACACAGATTGGAATCTGCGGCCAACAGGTCCTCAGTGGGGCTCGGCCCGGGGCGTCGCACACGCCCCGCACAGCGCCCCCTAGAGAGTCTTGCCTTATAGCTCAGACACACTTGCACGTATACTTATAAAACTTGGTGAAGATTTAGATCTCATCAAACTGAACAAGTTTCGCGCTGCATGTCATCAGGACTAATCAACAGGAAGTGAGTTATTTTGAGTTGTTTGCAAAACGCACCCAATGGAATGTGACAAACTCCTCCTAGGAAATTTTTACAATTCGCCCCAAACCAGCTAAATATGATCTAAACAAGTTGCTGATGCAAAATTGCAGAGATCCTTTTGATACCTCGAACGGTTCGGCCGTGGCGACGCTTTAAAATTATGGCGAATAAAATGAAACAGGAAGTGGTTAATAACTTCTGTGTACATTAAGTTAGGCACATGAAACTTTACAGGTATGTTAAGAGTAGGAAGCTGATCACATCATATGACAATCATGAGTCTATGTCATAGCGCCACCAAGTGGCAGCAGGAAGTGTGTCACTTTTGGAAATCAGTAATATTTTGGCCTTTACTTTCACCTGATTTGGTTCAAAATCAGTCAGAATAATGAAAAGACATGGGTCATTTGAAATCATGAAGGATTTTTTTCTAATTTGAATCGTGTTGCTATGGTGACGATTTAACTCAAGAAAAAATCGAAGACAATTATTCTTCTCATATCTTACGAGTGGAAAGACCTACGGTTCCAAAATTGTATGGGTGTAGACTCTCACTGATTGTGAGGAAGCCCTGAGAGCCTGGAGCCCGGGCGTGGCACAGGGCCTGTACAGCGCCCCCTGGAACATTGTAAAGTTTAAGCTGCATAACTCATATCCACTTTCACATATATGAATGAGACCCAGTATAAATTTAGATCTCATTGAGGTGAACAACTTGCATACCCCATGTCATGGAATCCGCTGAACAGGAAGTCGGTTATTTGGCGTTGTTTGAAAAACGCACCCATTGGAATGTGATATACTACTCTTACAGGATTCATATGTTTTTGACCAAACAGGGTCTAATATAATCTCAAGACATTGAGGATCTAATATTGTGAAGGGCTGGTTGATATCTTAAACGGGTCGGCCGTGGCGAGCCCTTAAACCTATGGCGAATAACAGGAAACAGGAAGTGGCTAATAACTTCTGTATAAATTGAGTGACGTTCATCAAACCTCAGCAGTAGGTTAAGAGAAGAGTCCTGCTCACAGTGACATGGGTCCCGTGAGTCTCAGTCATAGCGCCACCAACTGGCAGCAGAAAGTGTCTACTTTCAGAAATTAAGTTCTTTTGTGGCTAATTTTCAGCAAATTGGCTTCAAAATCAGGCACAATAATTGGAAGACACGGCTGATGACACACTGTAAAGGACTTTTTGATACGTTGAATAGTGTTGCTATGGCAAGGTAAAATTTTAAGGAAAACTAGGATACTCATATCCAACAAGTGGAAAGTCCTAATGTCTCCAAACATTTTACATAGAAGGTACAACTGGTTCTGAGTAAATTTCTTGAGTTTCACGATTTTGTTATGCTCATACGCCTCCCAACAATATTTTGTTTATTAACTAATTGCTTTAAATTGCATAAACTAACTCCTGCAGTACTAAACTATGGCCACTAGATGGAGGTATCACACCACACATCCCACACTCACGAAGAGACACAGACACATGTGACCTCCCCCTCCCTCACAGATTTGAGTTTTGGTGAAGCGGACTGACACAAACGCTGCCGCTGAATAGTTGTTTATGGACTGTTTAATTGTTTACAAATCGCCCTTTGGATCAAGTTTTGTGCGTGAATTCAACAGTAAGTGTGAAGTCTTTAACTATATTAACAATGGACATTTTATCTGTTCCGGTAACAAGTTATTATGCCCGCGAGGTCACGATATATATATATATATTTACATGTGTGTGTGTGTGTGTGTATTCTTAGTAAGTATGCCTAGAATCAATATGTTATTGTGACTGTCACTATTATCTTTTGCTGTTGTTATTTCGTGTTATAAACACACACACATTTGAAACACGGCCCGTAGCTTTAAGGGCCACGGCGAATAACAGGAAACAGGAAGTGGCTAATAACTTCTGTCTTAATTGAGTGACGTTCATCAAACCTCAGCAGTAGGTTAAGAGAAGAGTCCTGCTCACAGTGACATGGGTCCCGTGAGTCTCAGTCATAGCGCCACCAACTGGCAGCAGAAAGTGTCTACTTTCAGAAATTAAATTCTTTTGTGGCTAATTTTCAGCAAATTGGCTTCAAAATCAGGCACAATAATTGGAAGACACGGCTGATGACACACTGTAAAGGACTTTTTGATACGTTGAATAGTGTTGCTATGGCAACATATCATTTGGAGCAAACATAAGATACTTATATCCACCAAGTGGAAAGTCCTAATGTGCCCAAACATTTTATGTAGAAAGAACAACTGCTTCTGAGTAGATTTCTTGAGTTTCATGTTTTTGTGATGCTCATACAGCTCCCAACATTTTTTTTACAGTATATTTATCATCCTTGTCCTGAACTTTCTGTACTGACTCCTGCAGTAATAAAATATGTCCAGTAGATGGCAGTAGTAGGCAGGTATTCTGCAGTCAGGTCTTTCCCCTTCTCCTTTACTATGGCTTCATGTTTACAATTTAAATATATGCCGAAATCATAAAAAATAAACAATACAAACATTTAAATTGCCAACTGTACAACATTGAGTCTGGTGGACAAGCGCGGCGATATACACACCAGACCACACATTCTAAACACACACACACACTCTACACATCGGTCATGTACACATCCCGACAAATACACAATATGAACACACTAACTATCCTACATGCACACACACACACACACACACACACACACACACACACACATCACAAGCACACGTCACTAATGTGACCTGACTAAATAAAAATCAATATATCATGAAAAAGGAAAAAGATCCTTAGGAAAACAAGAGGCTCCTGCGCATCTATAGCACACATCTCTCACGACAGACACACACTCACACTCATCATATTCAGTGACACGGACAGTGACATCACATTCAGGAACATCCTTAAACTTACACCGAAACATTATTAATAACACACATCACTAATGTTAACACAGACTCACACACCATACACACAAACAACCACACACACACACACACACACACACACACACACACACACACTCCATATACACAAACACAAGCACATTTACTCGTCACACACAGACTGACACATCTACATCTCACACACCTCTGTCCCTCACTCTCACACACACTAAACCTCCCACACACTAAACCTCCCACACACACATGCACACACACACACACACACACACACACACACACACACACAAATCACATCACATCACATCACTGTCACACACCTCTCTCCCTCACTCTCACACACACATCACACATGTTGATATCTCAAACGGGTCAGCCGTGATAATGTCTTAAACTTACACCGAACAATTATTAATCACACACAAATCACTAATATTTGAACACACCATACACACAAACATACACAAGCACACATCACTAATGTTAACACACTAAATAAACACACACACACACACACACACACACACAAACACATCTCACACACACGCACACACATGCATGCACACACAAACAAATACACTCGTACATCACACAAATGAGCACCTACATACTCACACATTATAACATCACAAATTATAACACTCACACACTCACATCTCTGTCTCACGCAGAAACACACACATCCACTAACAAGTCACATGTCTTGGACATACTAACACACACATCACTAATGTTAACACACAGATTCACACACCACACACACACAAACACACAAAAACACATTTACTCATCAGAGACAGACTGACACATTAACTAGTCACACACACACACACACACACAAATATTTAGGGCCCAAACTGATATTAGCCCAGTATGATGTGTGACGTTCTGTGTGCAAGTTCTGCGGTGCAACCGGGTGCCAATGACTTTTTTGAGGTTTTGACACACTCGAATAACACGCAGGTTGTGCGGTGCGCCCGGGGTGGGGACCGCGCCCGTTGCTTGGGCCCGTCATCGTTGCTTGCAACTTTAATTTTTTTTTTTTTTTTTATTATTTTTCTTTCAATCATCCGGGCACTTTCGGGCCTCTTATCATACTCAAAAACTCACCAAAATTTGCACACAGATTGGAATCTGCGGCCAACAGGTCCTCAGTGGGGCTCGGCCCGGGGCGTCGCACACGCCCCGCACAGCGCCCCCTACAGAGTCTTGCCTTATAGCTCAGACACACTTGCACGTATACTTATAAAACTCGGTGAACATTTAGATCTCATCAAACTGAACAAGTTTCGTGCTGCATGTCATCAGGTCTAATCAACAGGAAGTGAGTTATTTTGAGTTGTTTGCAAAACGCACCCAATGGAATTTGAAATACTCCTCCTAGGAACTTTTTACAATTCGCACCAAACCAGCTAAATATGATCTAAACAAGTTGCCGATGCAAAATTGCAGAGATCTTTTTGATACCTCGAACGGTTCGGCCGTGGCGACGCTTTAAAATTATGGCGAATAAAATGAAACAGGAAGTGGCTAATAACTTCTGTGTGCATTAAGTTATGCACATGAAACTTTACAGGTATGTTAAGAGTAGGAAGCTGATCACATCATATGACAACCATGAGTCTATGTCATAGCGCCACCAAGTGGCAGCAGGAAGTGTGTCACTTTTGGAAATCAGTAATATTTTGTCCTTTACTTTCACCTGATTTGGTTCAAAATCAGTCAGAATAATGAAAAGACATGGGTCATTTGAAATCATGAAGGATTTTTTTCTAATTTGAATCGTGTTGCTATGGTGACGATTTAACTCAAGAAAAAATCAAAGAAAAGTATTCTTCTCATATCTTACGAGTGGAAAGATCTACGGTTCCAAAATTTTATGCGTGTAGACTCTCACTGATTGTGAGGAAGCCCTGAGAGCCTGGAGCCCGGGCGTGCCACAGGGGCTGTACAGCGCCCCCTGGAACTTTGTAAAGTTTAAGCTGCATAACTCATATCCACTTTCACATATATGAATGAGACCCAGTATAAATTTAGATCTCATTGAGATGAACAACTTGCATACCCCATGTCATGGAATCCGCTGAACAGGAAGTCGGTTATTTTGCGTTGTTTGAAAAACGCACCCATTGGAATGTGATATACTACTCTTACAGGATTCATAAGTTTTTGACCAAACAGCGTCCAATACAATCTCAAGACATTGAGGATGTAATATTGCGAAGGGCTGGTTGATATCTTAAACGGGTCGGCCGTGGCGAGCCCTTAAACCTACGGCGAATAACAGGAAACAGGAAGTGGCTAATAACTTCCGTATAAATTGTGTGACGTTCATCAAACCTCAGCAGTAGGTTAAGAGAAGAAACCTGCTCACAGTGACATGGGTCCCATGAGTCTTAGTCATAGCGCCACCAACTGGAAGCAGAAAGTGTCTACTTTTAGAAATTAAATTCCTTTGTGACCAATTTTCAGATAATTGGCTTCAAAATCAGGCACAATAATTCGAAGACACGGCTGATGTCACATTGTAAAGGACTTTGATACATTGAATAGTGTTGCTATGGCAAGGGATAATTTTAAGGGAAAAAAAAATTATTCTATCCAACAAGTGGGAAGTCCTATTGTGTCTAAACATTTTCCGTAGAAAGAACAACTGGTTCTGAGTAGATTTCCTGAGTTTCATGATTTTGTGATGCTCATAAGGCTCTCAACAATATTTTTAGATTCATGCACTCGTTGCCTAAAGTCTTCCTGCAGTACTAAACTATGTCCACTAGCCGGAGGTTCTTGCTTGTTTCCTATACTTGGCCTTCATGTTTACAATTTTTACATATGCAGAAATAATACTAATTAACAAGATAAACATTAAAATTGACCACTCTCCAGCATTCTATCTCGTGGACATGGGCAGCAATATAGACACCACACACAAAGAACCACACACACCCACACACACGTTACACTTGCACACACACATACAAAAACGCTACTCATTCTACACACAGTCTACTCATTATATAAACAAACACACACATACACAAACACTACATGCCCTACAGACACTCTGACTACTCATCACACCACACACACAAACAAACACACATGCGCACACACACATTACACATCCTATGCACACACAGACATTACACATCCTATTAACACACACAGTGCACATCCCACAAAAACAAGCACCTGCACCATGATCATCTTCAACAAACCAACCCATATAATATTGAAACATTGAGGATGGAATACTGCAGTGGTATTTCTGATATCTCAGACAGTTTAGCCATGGAGATGCCTCAGCCTGAAAAGTGCCTAATAACGTCACACAAACAGAGACAGACACACACACACATACATATTTATATACATAGACAGTATAGACATTAGAGCTTAGATGCTGAGTCCCGTTTGCCATCAGTGGACATTCTTATAATCTCTTTAATTAGACCCAAACTGTGACGTCTGTCCTTTAGACATTCCCCTTTAAGTGCATCTGCGCTTTTTGCCCATCTTATTGCTGTGCACACACACAGACATACAGACATACAGACATTCACTACCCGTCCTACAAACACACAAACTAGACATCCTACACACACAATACACGTCCTACACAGACACATAAACAAAGACTACACGCCATACACACACACGACCCATTATACACACATATAAAGACACACATGCATCTTAGAAACTAACCATCCTACACACACACACACCTACACACATACACACACACACACACACACACACACTGTACACACATTACACATCCCATACACACAAGCTGCACCATTATCATCTTCACCAAACCGGAGTCATATAATCTCAAAACTTTGAGGATGGAATATAGTATTACAGCTAAACATAACAAGCAAGTACACTGCAGGGACTTGAACCCCATCCAGGTGGATAACCTGGAGTACCATTACCAGTGTATTTTTGCTTTTGTTATTATGTAGACTACAGGATAAGCAAAAACTTGCATTAGCAACACCATGTGAAAGTCGATTTAACAAACAATTTTAACAGATTTTTTATTGTTTTATAAGTGTCACTATTTCGTGCACAGAAGCTCTTACGTAAAACATTACATCTCAGAGTGCACATGTTAAGCATGTCCCTCATAGCAATATTAAGCATCGGACTCTTTTTGAAACATGCTGTTGCAATGCAAGAAAAACAAACCCATTTAATGTTTTACAGGAAAAGAATAAGTAACTACAACTGTATTTATTAAACTTATGACAAAGACATAAGAATGAAATACTGTTTCACTTAATTACAATTAAGATGTATGAAAAATGGTCAAAAATAAATAAATCAATAAATACATACATGAATACATAAAACAAGACAGGACAAAGAGGTTTGCGGGGGGTGGAGAAATTGAACGGAACAATCAGTTCTTGTAGTGGCTTAACAAGGATCCAGAATATTAGCGGTAAGGTCTTTACTCATGGTCCTCGTGTCCGTCACCAAGTAACCAGAACTGTATTTAGTAAAATTATAAGGACTTCCTCAAAATTACATACTACCTGGTAATCTTTTTATGCCTTACAATAGACACATAGGACACAATGGGGGAGCAAAAGATTAAACAAGTCAAGATAATTTTTTTTTTTTTTTTTTGGAAGGTTTGGGGGGGGGGGGGGATTCACCATTTAGTGAATAAAAGTCATAACAATTAAATAATAATGAAATACTGTCACATCTTTTCATGATTTCTAATTAACATTTACCATAATTCAAAAAGTAAACTGGACAAATTAGTTCTTGTACTGGCTTAACAAGGATCCAGAATATTAGAGTTAAGCTCTTTACTCATGGTCCTCATCTCCGTCACCAAGTAACCAGAACTGTATTCAATAACATAAATACACTACACAAATTAGTTCTTGTATTGGCTTAACAAGGAAGCAAGTAACCAGAACTGTTTTTAAACAAACACAGAGGAGCACATAAAACTTAAATGCCACTCCATTACCATCGTTATTAAGTTATACAGATCTTGTGATCAGTGTATTACTAGTAAGTACTGATGAATCAAATGATCAGCCTAACAGTACAGGTCATTTAACACATTAGTCATCTTTATTCAACAAATTTCCCAACAAAGTTAACTATCACTATCTTCAAAGGAACAAATAATTCCTTCATGTGTGCTAAAGTACATTGGCACAACGTTTATGTGTATAGAAAAATGTCTTAGATTTTTGGTATAGACATGGTCAATTAATGTTCCCTTTTCTGTTGTTGCCTCCCTAACATGTTGAATAAATCCCCTTTCTGCCATGAAAGAGCAGAGAGATTGTGACTTTAATGCATCATTATTAAAGTCCCCTACAAGCACAACTTTGCTGCAACTTGTTTCAACCAAATGAATTAAGTGGTTTAAGCTTTGCTTAAAAACACCCATCGCATATGTTGGAGGCCTGTAAATGACACCAAGCAATATGTCCTTCTCAGTGAAGTGTCTCAACACGCATTCCAAATTAAGATCTGGGAATGTTACTGGAGTATTTCCTACACCACATGCTGTATATAACCCAATGCCACCATGTTGTTGGGCCTTCAACTCTTGAAAAAGGGGACAATCGCTTGTGTACGCTGCACACCGAGAAAGACCCACAAACGTGTAGTTTTCCAAATACACATTTTCACCTGAATATAATTCAGGCAGCCATGTTTCAGTCAAAGCTATACATGCAGGTTTGAATTGCTGCACACAGACATCCAGGTCTTGTTTATGACAAGACAAACCCTGTACATTAAACAGTAACAGTGAAAAAGAATTATTTTGTACTGTCAAACATAATTCATCATGTGACATGAAACGTGGCATTTCCTCTACAGCCTCAAACACTTTCTCATTGCAATAAATCCTTTTTTCATTGAAATCATTAATGGTCAAGCCAGACAAATTTCTCACTCGACTCAAAGCAACATAAGCCTGACCAGCAGCAAAGACTTTCTTTAGACTAATGACAGCTGAATCAACAGTTAAACCCTGTACTTTATGGACTGTGCACGCCCAAGCCAACTTCAGAGGAAACTGTCGCCGGAGACCCCCGTTCCTGCACACCTTATCCTCTTCTACATAAATAGGAGTTGCGTTCAACAATTGTGCTGACTCAGCCAAACATTGTTTACGCCTCCTAACCCCCACATGACTATCATCAAAAAGGACGAACACAGTTTTAGGCAACTTGTCTTTACTGGCACGCACAACATGCATCACTGTTCCACAAACACCATTAACTAGGCCATCGTTTACATCAATGTTTTTAATCAACATCACACGTGCATTTATGCCCAAAAGCAACTTTGCAGTCAAGCATGTGTTGTAAACTTTTACGTGATGACCAGTAATTAATTCTATTTTTCCCGTTCTTTTACTACGGGCAAAATCTTCTGCCTCAATAGTCTCAACCTCTGGGCAGATATTAAATAACTGCTTCAGGTTGTGCTCATGGACCTCCTCATTAGTAGCAAAAATGTGTAAAGAAACATTATTTTCTTCACCTGTGTCACATTGTGCTAAAGTCTCCAAATCTTCTTTCCTCAATGGAGATGTTTTAGTTCGTTTCCTTAAACGATTTAGTAATTCAGCAAAAGTGCTTTCACTTTGCCTCACTACTTGTGTTAACTCCACGACACTAAAACAACTGGTCCATAGTCCAAGACCTGGTACTTCCATATATAATGGTTTCCCCTTCACCGGAGGCAACTGGAAAAAATCTCCAACCGCTATAACACAAACATTCCCAAAAGGAGAAAAGTCTCCAGTTTGTTTAATTTGGCGTAATCTTCCATGAATGTATGCCAACAATTTATGATCCACCATTGAGATCTCATCAATAATTAAAATCTGAAGGCCATGGAATTTCGCCCGCAAAGAGTTTAATTTCTCTTCGCCCAAAGGAGTGTATGGCAACTTAACATCTGTCCCAATACAAAATGTATTATGAATTGTTGCAGCCTGTAAGTTGTATGCTGCAATCCCTGTTGGAGCAGTTAAAAGAACACAAATGTCATCTGGATTTAACGCAATTTGTGACAATAATCTTGTCGCTTCATATTTTATCGCCTTAATTAAATGACTTTTGCCAGTTCCTGCTCCTCCAGTAATAAAAACATGAAAAGCCTTAGGATTTTCACCTCTAACTTTACTTAAACACCATTGTCTGATTTTATAGAAAACACACATCTGGGTTTTGTTTAAAGACCGTATTAGGGTCAACCCCTCAACGCGACTCAAACTATTATTGCTTTTCTCAACACAAGCCACCGGCGCATTACCACTTGATAAATCCGGTATACAACTCTCATTTTCCTCACTTTCCTGACCAGTTTCACGTCTAAGCTCTTGACACTCCATGTGATCTAACTGCTGTTCAGGGCAAAGTGCACACCATGCGTCTTCTAATATGCCCTCATTATCAACAAAACTTTGTGCTGTGTCCAAGACATCAGCATCCTTTTCAAAAAGCGCTCTATTTCTATCTACAACATTTTTAACCAGTTCAACAGAGCCATCACTAAAACAAACATTGCCTTGTCTATAAAATTGCTCAAAATGGTTAAACCCATCTGGTTTCAGCTGACTGTCTAACCGATGAGGACAAAACAATTGTAATAAACTAAGAAAAAACTTTTCCGGACTCTTTGTGAGTGAAAATCTAGCAAAACGAACAACAGCTGGCTGTGTACGAGTCCTTTTCACAATAAAGCCGAAATTGTTCTCTAATCTAATTTTATTTCGGCTAGACTCACCTTTATACACCACACGATACTCAGAGGCAAATGTTGCCAAACACATATCATCAAAAACGCTCTGATGTGGCCTGTTTTTATACCTATCAACAAAACTTGTCATCCACATCTCTTCACTATTTATATTTTCGAACTGTAATTTGCTCTGAATAACGTTCAGAGGCAGACTCATGCGTACAACATCTTCACCAGTGGGGATAAACTGTACGTGTCTTGAACACTCTTTTAAATGCATGTTTGTTAATCTATAAACCGCTTCTTGAGCACTGACCTCACGATTATGTAAATAAACACTGCCTAATTTTCTTAAAGCCTGTCTTGCATCTACATTACCCTGTGTTGCTGACTCACGCTGTGCATTAGCTAACAACAAACCCATTTCCCTTTCTGACTTGGAGATATATGAAATTATGTACACAATGCAGGCATACGCATCAGTGACGTATTGAATGTCCATGTTAGCATTCCAGCACTCAAGACTAAACTTGTTGTACTGATTAACCCAGACTTCATCCAACTGTCGTCTCATAACTATGTGTGTGCTATTATTTATGCATCGATAAGCCATTTCAAACACATCCTGATTCATCCCAAGTCGATTAAACAGCTCTTCTAGACAACTTACTTTATCTTCTGTAACAGCTTTCTTAAACGCTGACATAATGCCACGCGCATATTCAACATCCATGTTAGTAGTCACATTCCCTCTTTCCATTTGGGAATCTTCATTATTTGTTAAGTTTTCATCATCTTCTACCCTTCTGTGACATATGAATGTTCGCATTGAAGGAGGTCTGGGGAAATTAAAACGACAAACAGTGTTTTTCTTTTTACATGTTTTCGAATGATGCTTGCTGTGACACTGCACAGATGAAACAATACTGTGCAGTTCTGCATCTTCCCTGGGCATCTCACACGTCACATATTTATCTACAAACTGCACAACTTCCTCATCAGAATCTCTATCTATTTGTGGAGCATTTTTAATCCAGAACAGACAATGGACATGGGGAGACCCACGCTGTTGGAACTCCACCCTATAAAAATAGTCCACAATTTCACCGATGGGCTGAACAGGAGACATCAGCACCTCTTTCAGAAAACAATGCCACCTAAAATCAAACATTCGAGCTGCAGTCACAGGATTACGCCGTAAAAGCTCACATTTTTCAGACCATTCTAACTGCTCTAAAGTTTCATCTCTACCTTCATGTTTTAAAATACTTGTCATTAAATTTGTCCATCTCATGTCAGCAGATGAGAATGAGCAAAACCAAGTGGGAATCCCCAGCTGTCTGACCATCGCAAACAAATCCTTTTGCACACCTTGCCAAAATGCAGGAGTGCCACGGATTGGCTTCAAAAACCTATAGCCTTCATCAAAATTCAGTACTTGTCTCAAGGACTCTGTGTCTTTAAATATTTCACTAGGAACAGATTTGCTACATCCATGGCCTTTTCTTAATGCAATGGACACATTAGACAAAACCTGTTCAATTTCTGACAAATACTGGGCATAAAAAATGTACTCAACATTTTGTGCAAATCTACCATCTGCATGCAAAATCCGATTATTAAAATATCGCGACAGTGTTAATCGCTGTGCCCTTTTGTCCATATAAGTTGCAGAACCATCAGGAAACAAAACAGGAAAACATTTAGCTTCATTAGTCTCATCAGCAAGCATTTTCACTGGATTATTTCCCTCTGCAGGGGCGAGATTCAAAATGCCATCAAAATACTGATCAAGTACTTCTTGCCCGATGTCAACTGGTTGCAGACACGTGTCCATAAACACACAGTGCTGCTGCCTATCATGTAGCTCCTCATCCACATCTTCCACATCACTCTCCAAAATGTCACTCACAGTCTCTTCACCATCTTCTCTCATAAACGTATTCAACCAATCATCATTAAACACTACGTCAGTATAGTATTTGTTAAATGTCTTTAAGTAACAAAGGGCCTGTTTAATATTTGTTGTGTCCACAAACTGGTACTTATAATGACCTTTATATGTTAATTTCCTCTTTAGCTTCACACATATTAAAGAGCCCTCAGTCTCTGTTCTAGGCAAGACGTTTGTTGTAACATTAACATTAGCGGGCACACATGTCACAGGACCATGCACTCCATTCTGCCCACCTTTTGGTAAAGCTAGCATTTTCATAAATGGAATGTGCAACGATATTAAATGTTGCTCTAAACTATTGAGACATCTCAGCTCTTTGGGTATAGGATGCAACTCCAGGTTATTAGCTGCACTTTCAGCTGGCATTTCAACTTTTTTTAATTTAGAATGACAAGTGAAGCAAATCCAAAGCTGGCCTTTGCATGAATTCGCCTGATTACAGGGAATAAGACACTTATCACTGCACTTGTGCAAAAAGCGATCTGTAATACATCTACTAGCTACCAATGACATTGCTGAATCTTTGTTATAATTTTGAACTTTACAGGCTAATACTTGCTTTTTAAAGAAAAGTCTGTGGCAAACAACACACAAATTCTGGACCAGAACTAACTTTGTCTAAAAACTGCCTTTTGACAAAAGCACAAACCTGTCGATTTTGTTTTAGCTGTTGCCTTCTCTTTGTGGTCAGTCTTTTTATATTTTGTCTAAATGACAAACTAGTCTGATATTTTACTCTTGTGCTTTGTTTTACAGCATTTCTATGCTTTTCATTGTTGTAGTATTTCAGTTTATGGTATTTTTGCACTCTGTTCCTATATTGCTTGTTATCACGGTACTTCTTTCTGTTATATTCATTTAATCTGCGATTATATTGCTTGTTATCACGGTACTTCTTTCTGTTATATTCATTTAATCTGCGATTATATTGCTTGTTATCACGGTACTTCTTTCTGTTATATTCATTTAATCTGCGATTATATTGCTTGTTATCACGGTACTTCCTTCTGTTGTAGTCATTTACTCTGAGATGATGTTGTTCATTTTCACTGTATTTCTTTCTGCTATACTCCTTCATTGTGCGATTATATTGCTCGTTATCACGGTACTTCTTTCTGTTATATTCATTTAATCTGCGATTATATTGCTCGTTATCACGGTACTTCTTTCTGTTATATTCATTTAATCTGCGATTATATTGCTTGTTATCACGGTACTTGTTTCTATTATACTCATTTACTTTACTCCTGTGTTGCTCATTCTTTTGATATTTTATCTGACTGTATTTTTTAACTTTACACTGATGCTGCTGGTCTTTTTTATATTTCAATTTACTGGCTGTTTTTAATGACACTTTATATGCAATATCTCTGTGATACCTTATCCTATTCGCATTTTTTCTAAGTTTTTGAAACTCTACATTGGAATGATATTTCTCAAAAACATCTTGCCTTGTACGCACACCAACTTTGGCTTTGACTCTCTTCAATGAATAATACCTTTTCCAATATTTTTCTCTTTCACTAGATACACTCTTTTTGACATCACCAACAACAGAAGCTTCCATTTCACTATTCACATCCATTTCACTTTGTACCTTGACCTGCTGTCTTGTACGCATACGTTTAATCTCATTACACTGCTCTTTCTGACACAGCTTATAACACAACTCACTATTCGGTTGTTTCACACAAACCACAACTTCATAATGATTCTCATTAGAGTTCTGTAGATATATACCCTCATTGCATGTCCTTTCATGCATACAGCTGTACTTCAACCACTTCTTATTATGATAAGTATAAATATCCACCCCTAAAAAATTAGCCATCGCTTGAATCTCCACCTCTGTGGCCCAGGACCCGACAAACCTCATTCTGGATCTAGATAAATAATCTTCCATACATGAATACTGACGTCTTAAGAGATTTTTGTACTCCTCACTATGCAACTGCATGTGTTTTACAATCGAAAGTCTAAACGCACGATGAGGTTTCTGTGTACCACATATTACTTGCGCTACTGCTCTAAAGAAACAGTTTCCATCACCTACAATACTAACTGTTTCACAAGGATGACCCATTGTCCTGCTAATTGACGACAAGCACATGTTTTCACCATAAAACTCTATACAAAGTTTGTTACATAATTTTTGTTTTGCTTCATTACACACTGGCTTGAAATTAAACATTACGTTACTCTCATCACCCAAACAAAGTACATCACAATCAGCATCAACTTTGGCATTTGATCCAAGTATTTCTGTGCTCTCCTCTACAGATTGTTTCCCTTCATTAATGAATACACGCTCTTTCTCTTCTTCCACAGTCACATTTTTACACTGAAAGTTCATGTTTTTACCCATACTGCTCTTCTTTATTGTGTCATCACACATAATTTCTGGCACACTGCCAGACGGTTTGCCGTTTTTAGCCACAGCACAAACACCACTTATTTCAAAAATCTTCAAGCTTCTCTCAACACCAGCAGCCAAATTTGTAATGTGCTTTATTACACAATCCAGTGTTCGATGATACACAACCACACTGAAGCCATCACCATCACTCATCCCAGCACTGTTACATGCATGAGAATCAAACACAGCAAACTGATCAATGTGCTTAAAAATGGCACGGGTGCTACCATTCAAAGTGAAAAAGCATGTGTCATATTTCACAAACATAGTTTCCAAACCATTGACTAATGACACACATGCACCAGATCTAATAAATTCTCCATCAACCACGTCCACATTTCCAGAAACAAAGTCTCCATAATTAAACTGGAACATGTTTGTTACGAACATGTATTCTTGGGGAAGATCTGGAATATAAAGCAAGTTTTCCCCTGTTGGATCAGTGATTGCACCACTTTTACGCAAACTGGTATACAAGCCATCACCCATAGTTACAACATTATCCAGCTCTTTACTTGTCCATGTGAAGACGCTATGTACACTATGCATTGCAATAGCAGCTAAACTAATTGCAACACACTGTTTCCCTGGCCACGTAAACCTGCGATCACCCTGATGAAACGATCCATGAACACTATGAATCCGTTCCCCTTCATTTACCTTAGACACTGTCTTTTCTTCATTATCAATTGGTGAACATGGGCTAAGTTCTGCAACAGCATTCACACAGTGTGGCATATCGATTGTGGTCATATGTGCATTAATGCCACAGATACAAAATGTTTCTGCACGTAGACTTGTCATTAAATTATCAATATGGAAATACAGATCCTGCCAATTTGTGTTAAAAACAACAACTGATGTTCCAATGTCTGATTCCAAACCACATGCATTACGAACATTACTGTCAACAACAACATAAAACTCATTATGTTTCACAATCGCACAGGTCTCTCCTTTCATCTTGACCAGACAAGATTCATGACTACAAAAAACCTCCTGTAACCTCTCATAAAGATCACTTTTACCTCCAGTCAGATATTGTTTTGGTACAATATCTACTGTTACTTTGCAGGTGTTAGTCACAACATTATATGGACCACCAAAACAATTAGCAAAGCACCTGTCTTCAACATTGCCAGTCAGTTGTGCATGCATTTTTTCAAACAGTTGACTTCCTTGAGTACAAAATGTTGTCAAGGTCAGATTTCTTCCAAGTACACACATTATATATCTTGTGCTTAAGAACTGAAACCACACTGCAAGTTATTCCCATCAACTCTGCATTCACTTCTTCAGACTTCAGTCTAACATAATTGCCCGCTAGTATGCCTGAGACATCTGGACAAACACAAGCGATATCACAATGTATAACTTCCTTACCTTTGGAGTTCTTTGGCTTACGCCGCATTCGGAAACACTTCAGCTTAGGCATCTAAATACAAAAAACAAAAAACCTTAGCAAACCTTAAGACTTTATATATTCTCAATTATATATCAAGTACATAAAAAGTATGGAACCATATTTAGTAATTAACACCATATGATACTGGTTAAATAAATTCAGACTTTGTGTTAATAACAGTCAATCGCCTTAAATTCCTCAAACTAAAGAATGCTGAAATAAAAACCTCTTTCACCAAAGGTATATAGTAGTTGCACTAATAAATATTGACAAACGAAGAATGGGTTTTTTTTTTCATGAAGACTCTCAGAACTAATCAAAATGGTTTACACCACTACTACTAAAACATTTGAACACACCAGAACTGTCTGAACATTACCTGTTCTATACTCCAAACCATCAAAGGGCATTTAATTTTAAAATTAGGTACAGGGAAAAGTCTCTACACAAACTACACTAGGCGTGGCAAGGGCTTCACTACATTTAGGAAAATGTGTAATGCAATCTTTCATTTGTTATCATACACTGTTACATCTATTTTTTTATTTTACTATTGAACCTATTTCAATTATTTTCTTTGTTATCTTGATGGTCCAAACCAACAGCGATAGAGAAATCCTAGCATACTTTGTGTGGAAGAAAATAGAGATTTTGGCTATTATATATATTCATGTGTTTTTTTCTTGTTCTGAGGCTGCAATACAGAATAAACAATCACTACTTAGTAGAAACAAAACTAATTAATTCATAGGACTACGCTTCTGTTTTTGACAGAAGCGTTTACTCACACATTTACTCATCACAAACAGACTGACACACTCACTTGTCTCACACACACACACACACACACACACACACACACACACACACACACACACACACACACACACACACCTCTCTCTCTCACTCTCACACACACTAAAATTCACACACTAACCCACACACCCACCCACACACACACACACAAACACAAATTTAGGGCCCAAACTGACATTAGCCCTGTATAGTGTGTGACGTGTGCAAGTTGTGTGGTGCAACCGGATGCCGATGACTTTTTCGAGGTGTTGCCATTTTATCCTCACAGATTTATACTAGCACAATCAGTTCTGTTGCATTACAGCTTAAAAATATAATACTTTGTCTTTCATGGTAAAGAATAGATAATTAAGGCCTATGCTAATCGAACTTCCATCAAAAAAAATTATAAATATATATAATATGTATAATTATTAGTTTTTTCAAGTTTTACAAACACAGTTTCAATTACATCATTCACATTATAATGTCTGAATAACAAACGCAAAGTTTACTTTAACTACAGTGCTGCCACACTCTGTCCATCTGAATTTCACTAATTGTGCGCATCAAACAATTGCTGTTTCCTAACATCAAAAGACACGAGACATTGGTACTTACCTCTGCGTTCACTGAAAATGTGAGATGTGTCTACAAGGAATGCTTTTATCAAACCTTCCAGCCAATAGAAAATGATCTTAATAACCCCTCCCCTTTTTCATCTTATCATTCCATTCAGGAACATCCCACAGCACAATCCTTACTAATCTTTGTCTTTATATAAAACAGAAGTTGACTAAAAAGTATATATTAAAAACTCATATACCAAACACAAAATTTTCCCTAAAAAATAACATCAAATCACATTAACACCTTGAAAATTATGAATCACTCAGATATTCAAGTCAAGTCAAGTCAAATCAATTTTATTTATATAGCGCTTTTAACAATTGACATTGTCGCAAAGCAGCTTTACACAATAAAAAGAAGTAAGTTTGTATGCAATGTGTATAAATCAAAATGATAAGATTCACACAATACAGTGCACAAAACATGTAAAATTCTCTTTCAAATACATTGTTTGAGGTTTAATTCAGGCTGTAGCCACCTGTGTGAGTATTTACATCATAATAAACTATGGTTTACAGATGTTTGCAACCTGCTTCAACATGTGTCTATGCAAAAGAAATGAGATTTCCTAAAATATTTTTATCTTAACCAAATCTTTGTTATAATTTTTTAATTTTCTATTGATAAGACTTATTTTTTTGTAAATATTATCAAACCACTGCAGACATTAGCACTCAAATTTACCTTGGGAGCGACCCAGTGGCCAGGAAGTGCATAAAGACAATAGGTTAATGTCACCTGAGACAAAAGGTTAATGTCTGAGACACCTGGGTTACCAGACTTGATGTCCTTAGAATGCCCTAATCTTTACCTCAAAATGTAAAAGGCAATGTACATAACTTTTCAGTTTATGTACTATTTTGTTGGAACCTAGATTTAACATTTTATAAATTTGTAATCCTACACGAGCGACCTCAAAGGGAGCCGTCATTCTGTCAGCCCTCAATAAAACGGTGCCCTGAGTGCACTTCGTGCTTCACCTTAAGGCTAATTTAAATCATATATGTATGTGTGTATGGAATGTATGATGTCTTTATCATCATACTTTGTTGAACAATTGACTTTCTCATGTTCTAGTAATCCTAAACAGAACTCCATTAACTTTCACCCGATAAACTGTTCATGTGTATGTGTGTGTGTGTCTGTGTGTATGTGATTAAGTGATTAAATATAATTTTCATGTAACCTAGATTAGTTCAATAAATTTTGTATGTATTAAAATTTTGTATATCACTTTCAACAACTTACCTTGAATCGATAAAGATTCGAATCACCTCTAAATCAGAGTTAAAACCCTACACCACTGTTTAAAAAATCTGTATATCTACAATGTTTCACCAGTGTAAGCTAAGTGATTCTTCTCAGTGATCAAAGACAATTGCCCTATCAGTGGAATTGTGACCGCAGACGTGAAATGCCAGGAGCTGATAAATGGCTTTGCATTTAGTGAAGCCCCATCCATTGTTGTAACATTGTCTCCAGTATCCATTATCTTTGAAGTACAATCTTTGAATAACTGAATTGGGTTCAGGGAAAACTCTCCACACAAAGTACAAAAGACGTGGCAAGGGCTTCACCACATTTTCACTACAAACTTACTTCTTTTTATTGTGCAAAGCTGCTTTGCAGCAATGTCAATTGTAAAAAGCGCTATATAAATAAAATTGACTTGACTTGACTTTTGGAAAATGTGTAATGCAATCTTTCATTTGTTATCATACACTGTTACATCTATTTTTTTATTTTACTATTGAACCTATTTCAATTATTTTCTTTATCTTGATGGTCCAAACCAACAGCGATAGAGAAATCCTAGCATACTTTGTGTGGAAGAAAATAGAGATTTTGGCTATTATATATATTCATGTGTTTTTTTCTTGTTCTGAGGCTGCAATACAGAATAAAGAGACACTACTTAGCAGAAAGAAAACTAATTAATTCATAGGACTACGCTTCTGACTATAAACTACAGACATGACAAAACTTTCAAGTAAAAGGCAATCGTAAACACGTAGACACATAGACACATACCAAACTCTTCCCATAATTTGAAGGCATTTGTGGCATATTGAGGCAACATTTCTCTTAATCTTAAAACATGCAAGTCTTGAATTCATTCCACTTAATGCATGACATTTATTAATCAATTAATAAAAGACACTAAAATAATTACATACTACATTACATTACATGAGCATTACATTACAGTACCTGGTAGTGGGTTTGTCACATATAATGTGATATTTTTAAGAACTAGCCAATTAAATATATCTTAACTAGACTAGTCTTAAGAAACTGGTAGATAGCAAAACAATGAAATGCATTTCATACTAAATAGGAAAATGGCCAAAAATCTTTCAACAATAGGACTCATTTATAACCAAATACTGACAAAGTGTATATTTCATGACTGTTAGATCACATATGGTGCAAGCTTTTAAAATATTGTAAGACATTGTAATCTAATAAGGGGGTCCTGTGCCCTGAGAACAGACCCCTCACTGTGCTGCGTTACACCTTCTGTGGTAACACCTTCTACATCCTGTATCCAAATGACTGCTAGAACCCTTTTGTTTAATCAGGAGAATGCAAATATATTTTCTCTCTCCTGTCTGTCTCCGGGTTTCTCTATGATTGACATGTTAATGAATGGTTCTTTTTTATATTCATCATGCCTGTGTGGGTCTATAGATAGATATATGGTATCAGAATGAAATACACCTTTAGATATACTTTTATATACACTCTAAAAAATAAAACTGTGCTGTACTCAATTTGTTTGGTGAAACATTTTTACACTTAAAAATATTGAGTAACTATAAAAAATTGCAAAATCATGTAAAATATACTTCATGAATTGAGTAGGAGTCAGTAAAAAATTGAGCAGACCTGAATAACTATATTTAGTACAATTATGAACAAAATTGAGTAAATGTAATCAAAAACAGAAGTTAATGTAATGATTACCCTAAGTGAAAATGCATAAAATAATTGATATAATTGAAATGCAAGGTAGAAGGAATTGAAAATTAGACTATTATTTAACGAACAAATGTGCTACATTTAATAAATATTTTAACTAAACTTAATTCAAACTGCTCCATCACAGAATTAATTAACTTACTCAATTTTATAACTATATTTACCCTTTACACAAGGAGTCTTTTAATTCAGGTCAATGTATCCAGTGACACCATATTATTAAAAAAAAATAATCGATACACACATTACCGTTTTAATTAAATATTTATTTGACAAATTTGACAAGACATGAAGTCTAAACTCATGCCACTAAAACTTGGTTTACTTTGCAAATGACAGGTAACAAGATCATAAACAATGAGCTGAACTGATCTAATTAGTAAACAGTCTCACAAACAATACTTCTGCCACAAGTATTATACAGTTAATATGTGGAAAGAGGACTTTTGTATTAGAATCTAAAGAGTCACATTTTAAATCTGAAACATTGCAGACCTTCACACTTCAGTTTCCTGTAAACTGTGGGATCCATACAAATGTGTATGCAGACCTTCTCAGGTCTTAAAGAAGCAATACAGTCTAAATGAAGACAGGACACTACTGTAAATATCCATGACCAGCGGTACCATGCTTCACTCCATAATGATGGAAGTTCCTTTTGATGATGCGACAAATGTGCAGAGCTCACACTGCCATCCCATAAGCTGGCACCTAAACAAAAAAACAAAAAAAAACAATAGTGTACAAGTAAGTACAAGTGTGACTGTTACTGGAAAGCCTAGTAGACTGGTAAAATAGTACTTCAGTTCAAATACATACTTTTTGGACTAATAAATCACACTGATGTACGAGTGGTGTTCAAGTCAAAGCAGGACACCAAAGGCATTTTGCTCTTGCATAACCATGCACAACCTCATATATAGAGAAAGAATGTAGAGAGAAATATAGGAATCTTTTACTCTTATACACTGCATAAAAAGAGCTGTATCCGGACAAATATGGTATGGGAAATCTCCGCTAAACTTTAAATTTGCCAGATGTCTGAGGCAGAGTGCTTGGAAATGTAGAAGGCAAAGGACATTTTGTGAAATGACCAGATACCTCATGTATGTGGATGTATACGGGAATCAGTGAAACTTTCTAGAAGTCCTTACAGCTAGCAGTGAGAGGTGACGGCTGTGAGGTGTAAAGGCCTTTTGTATGTTAATGACTAGCAGAAAGAGGTGCTGTCCTTCTTATCATAGCCGGTTGGGGGGATTGGCCATGGTGTGCCTTTGTCTCTTCAACTTGAGAGTTTGAAGGAGAAGCAAGCTGCACATACTGCTCTTCTCAAAGAAGCTATCCAGCGTCTTGATGCATTTGAGTGCAAGTTTGATCAATGAAGACCGCAGGAAGAGTCAGGCCATGTGAATAAAAGAGCTAAGAGAGCGCATCACATGGGCATTGCGGTAAGTTAAGCTTTATTTTAGCTGACAATACAGTACTAAATTATACCTTGCCAAGTTAGCCTAGGAACTTACCTACACATCTACTTTTTGTTACTTGCATTGATGTAGTTGTCCAGTTTATTTAATAGTTTGTCACGTCAGAATTATACGATGTTGTTTACAAATGTATGTATTAAAGTCTTTTTAATTCAACATTACAGGAAGCTGTAAGGAGCCTCCGTAATTCAGAAAACAACCCACATAAATACGATCCCCAAACTAGGTAAGAATGTTGTTTCTTTACCTGCTATGTATGGGGTTTTACATAATCATTTTAAATGTAATTAATGACACGACTCTCTTTCCACACAGAATAAGTTCACTTTATGATCAGGCGGTGATGACGTATCTGCTGGAGGAATTAAAGATGACTTTTGAAGATGCAGACCGTGACTGTATAAATGATAATCAGAAATTGTAATTATATTTATTTTCATGTCCCTTTAATTTTGTCCCTCTAATAATTTGAATTATTTCTGTCACTTATCTGATTTTTTATTTATTTATTTTATCCAGTATGTTACAGGACTTACTGTGAGACATTTCAGAGGAAAGACTCTTTGTCTTCGCCAGGAAAGTCTCAGCTAAGAGACTCCATTAAGACAGGGGCTAAAACAGACAAACATAAGTAAGTGTACAAATTCATCTATATATTTCGTTCGGTACTTTTCTGAGTGTTTTTAGGGATTAACGTATAGTGTGTTTTGCATTTGCTGGAGTCCAGGCGTAGGGTCGTTCAAACAAATACAGAGAGACAACTGTGGCAGACTGCAATGCTGGAGCTGATGTCTGATGAGGAGGATGCGTGCCATGCCATCAGCGTGTAATATCTAATGGGACTGATCTAGAAGGACATTTATTTTGTACATCTAGCAAGCACTGGTGCATGTTTGTTTTAGTATTGCTTTCAATTTAATTGCAACTTCAAAAATGCACATTTGCTCATTTCCATATTTAGTTTTTTACCACTTATTCTTTGCTTTGTATATTTATTAGTGTTTGATTTGATTTTAATAAATTGGTTCTATTGTCATTTTTTAAATGATGTGGGGGATGTATAGTGGTGGTGGTGGTGGGGGTTGGATAGGGTCTATCTACATACCTGCCCAATAACCAATCAAGTCATTAAGTTATGAGGGCTTGGGTTGGGCTAAATAAAAATGAGTGACTGGGTAATGTCCCAATAGATGTCAGGGTTTTGGGAGTACTTTTTTTTTTTTTTTTAAACAACCAATCAAAGTAGAGATAAATAAACCAATAGGGAAGAGCAGAGTTGTGCAAAGTTGTAAAATGCAAATGGGGCTTGAGGTGTGAAGGTCTCCTGACAAAATCCTTGAGTGGATTATTTGCCATGGCAACAAATGGCTGTATCATGGAAGGATTCCTCACTGAGATACATCCGAATTGGTATCAATCCGGAAGTATCCTAGCTTGGTGGAATTTGATGTACACGGTCAGTGGTACTTCTAGATACTTCCGAAAATCAGTGGTTTGTACCGGAGTTTCCTAGTACAGATACACCTCTTTTCATGCAGTGATAAGTGTGTTTTGTTATTCTGCACAATCAAACATCCTGCTTTGACTTGAACATCCCTACATGTCTTTGTTCCATGTACAAAAATGATACCCAACTTTTTTCACACATTACAATCAACTATATACATTTTTTACTTTAGTTAATGGAAAATCCAGTATATTCTAGATAAAGTGAAATATTTAAAGCATTTTAACTTCTATCTTTGATTCAATGGTTGCACGGTTAATACTTCTGTAACATTCAAATGAAACCTCCTGTTTCATCTCCATTCAACTTCTCTTCTTTAGTGGTCTTTGTGCTGTGAAAGAGATATTGAAAATATATTTTCTCACACAAAAGAAAACAAAAGAAAACAATTGAAATTCACTTTATTTTACTTACATATCACAACATACTTCACTTCAATATTTTACTTTTATGTTACTTTCTTCCAATTAAAATTCTGAGAGAAATGTTGTACTACTCAATTGTTATATTTCAGAGCTTTAGTTACTAGTACGCAGCACATTTATGTCATCAGAGGCAAATTCAATAATGTTTAAGTACTGTTTGGTTTGTAGTACATTTGCACTTCAAATACATTTTAGAACATCATGTACTTATGACCTTAACTTGAGTAAAACGTTTGAAGTTCTATTTGTTTAAACAAAGATATGTAGAATTATACTGCTAATCAAACTGCCTGCCTCTAGTGACTGGAGCTGTGCCGGACTCAGAGCTCTGCTCTCTGCAGTGTTACTGCTCCTGCATTTACATTTTCCTGCATTTACAGTTTCCTACAGCAGCGCGCTCAGTGTTTAATCATGTTTACACATTAAAAAGTCGCATAGAGTAACGGATAAAACACTGCCAGACCTCGGACACTGCACCTCATCTCTGCTGTTTAAACTCGCTCTGGTTCAGTGTGTGTGAGGTGGACCGTTACAAACGCGTTAATTATCTGAACACGCTAGTTTTATATCCTCGCCACAGTGGTCGTAGGCTGCGCGGCTGTGACAGGATTCAGAACAGTAACTGACACACTATAAAGTTGTGTATGAACGCAGACAGAGTCATTATTTCAGTAATATGGAATTGTAAGGAATGTTCCAGGTGCTTCTTGTCCGTTCCCACAGCAGTGTGTCCTCGCTTCTTGTCTCTGATGTTACACCAGACTTCCCATGAGCACTTGCACTGGGCAATTTACTCAATTATTTAAGTTTTTCTTGTTAAACATAAAGAATATTGAGTTGGAATGATTGATGATTATATTTCTTGAAACTAATCAGTATAATTACTCCATTGCTAAATATTTTGATTGAAATGTATAAAAGATATTAAGTGTATGTAAAAAATATAATTCAGTTAATCGAATACCAATTTCTATTAGTGAAATAAACTTAATAAAAAACAAAATTAATAGCTGTTTTTTTAGACATTTATTTTGATTTGGCTAACTCAAACAATCATGTATGTGATTTTTAGAGATTTTATTAAGGTAATATAACTCTTTTAATACTATGAAATTTAGGCCACAGAATAATTTTTTAGAGTATAGCCTAAAAAATATGTTTGACAAAAGAGCAGAATATTGAAATCATACTGACAGCCAGGTCACAAAGCTGTCACATGGCTTCAACAAAATGTAACAGAAAACAGAAAACTACTATTTCTTTTCTCTATCTATAAAAACCTATGGCTTATCCTGCATACACACACACAAACAAATAGACTCATACATCACACACATGCACACGTACATACACACACTTTATAAATGTTATGTATATCACACATCACAAATTATGACACTCACACACACACATCTCTGTCTCACACACCCTCATGCAGAAACACACACACACACACACACCGACTAACAAGTCACATGTCTTACAGATAGTAACACACACATCACTACTTTTAACACACAGACTCACACAAAACACATTTACTCATCAGACACAGACTGACACATTCACTTATCACACACACACACACACACACACACACACACACACACACACACACACACAAACAAACAAATATTTAGGGCCCAAACTGATATGAAAGAGTAAAGGACTTTTTTTATGCGCTGAATTGTATTGCTATGGCAAGGTATTAATTTAAGGAGAAATTAGGTACTTATATCGAACAACTGGAATGTCCTAATGTTTCAAACATTTTTATGTAGAAAGAACAACTTGTTGAGAGAACATATGTTGCGTTTCATGATTTTAAGATGCTCATACGGCTCCTGACAATATTTTATATTTATGAGCTCATTTCACAAGGTTTTGACCTGACTCCTGCAGTACTAAAGTATGCCCACTAGATGGAGGTATTTCCCTGTTTCCTTTACTATGGCTTCATGTTTACAATTTAAACATATGCAGAAATAATACAAATAAACAATACAAACATTTAAATTGCCCACTGTGCAACATTCAGTCAGATGGACAAGGGCGTTTATTTACACACACACACACACACACACACACACACACACACACACACACACACACACAACCAAACACACACACACAAACACTCTACACACATTACACATCCGCTACACACAAACTGCACCATTATCATCTTCACCAAACCAACCCATGTAATCTCAAACCATTGAGGATGGAATACTGCAATGGGATTTCTGATATCTCAAACAGTTTTGCCATGTAGATGTCTCATGCCAAATAGTGGCTAATAATGTCTCACACACACACACACACACACACACACACATGCACATAAATATTCATATACATGCACAGTATAGACATTAGAGATTGATGCTGAGTCCCATTTGCCATCAATGGACATTCTTATAATCTCTTTCATGAGAACCATACTGTCACGTCTGTCCTTTTGCCATTCCCCTATAAGTTGCCTTCAAAATCAGGCACAATAATTGGAAGACATGGCTGATGTTAAACTGTAAAGGACTTTTTGCTGTGCTGAATACTGTTGCTATGGCAAGGTAAAAAATTAAGGAAAACTATGATACTCATATCCAACAAGTGGAAAGTCCTAATGTCTCCAAACATTTTACATAGAAGGTACAACTGGTTCTGAGTAAATTTCTTGAGTTTCTCGATTTTGTTATGCTCATACGCCTCCCAACAATATTTTGTTTAATAACTCATTGCTTTAAATTGCATAAACTAACTCCTGCAGTACTAAACTATGGCCACTAGATGGAGGTATCACACCACACATCCTACACACACGAAGACACGCACACGCACACACGTGACCTCCCCCTCCCTCACAGATTTGAGTTTTGGTGAAGCGGACTGACACAAACGCTGCCGCTGAATAGTTGTTTATGGACTGTTTAATTGTTTACAAATCGCCCTTTGGATCAAGTTTTGTGCGTGAATGCAACAGTAAGTGTGAAGTCTTTAACTATATTAACAATGGACATTTTATCTGTTCCGGTAACAAGTTATTATGCCCGCGAGGTCGCGATATATATATATATATATATATATATATATATATATATATATATTTACATGTGTGTGTGTGTGTGTGTGTGTATTCTTAGTAAGTATGCCTAGAATCAATATGTTATTGTGACTGTCACTATTATCTTTTGCTGTTGTTATTTCGTGTTATAAACACACACACATTTGAAACACGGCCCGTAGCTTTAAGGGCCACGGCGAATAACAGGAAACAGGAAGTGGCTAATAACTTCTGTCTAAATTGTGTGACGTTCATCAAACCTCAGCAGTAGGTTAAGAGAAGAGTCCTGCTCACAGTGACATGGGTCCCGTGAGTCTCAGTCATAGCGCCACCAACTGGCAGCAGAAAGTGTCTACTTTTAGAAATTAAATTCTTTTGTGGCTAATTTTCAGCTAATTGGCTTCAAAATCAGGCACAATAATTGGAAGACACGGCTGATGTGACACTGTAAAGGACTTTTTGATACGTTGAATAGTATTGCTATGGCAACATATCATTTTGAGCAAATATAAGATACTTATATCCACCAAGTGGAAAGTCCTAATGTTCCCAAACATTTTATGTAGAAAGAACAACTGGTTCTGAGTAGATTTCTTCAGTTTCATGTTTTTGTGATGCTCATACAGCTCCCAACAATTTTTTACAGTATATTTATCAGCCTTGGCCTGAACTGTCTCCACTGACTCCTGCAGTAATAAAATATGTCCAGTAGATGGCAGTAGTAGGCAGGTATTCTGCAGTCAGGTCTTTCCCCTTCTCCTTTACTATGGCTTCATGTTTACTATTTAAACATATGCAGAAATTATAAAAAAAAAAAACAATACAAACATTTAAATTGCCCACCGTACAACATACACACACACATTATATGTGACATCACATTCAGGAACATCCTTAAACTTACACCGATAAATTATTTATAACACACATCACTAATGTTAACACACAGACTCACACACCACACACACACAAACACGCAAAAACACATTTACTCATCAGAGACAGACTGACACATTAACTAGTCACACACACACAGACACACACACACACAAATATTTAGGGCCCAAACTGATATTAGCCCAGTATGATGTGTGACGTTCTGTGTGCAAGTTCTGCGGTGCAACCGGGTGCCAATGACTTTTTTGAGGTTTTGACACACTCGAATAACACGCAGGTTGTGCGGTGCGCCCGGGGTGGGGACCGCGCCCGTTGCTTGGGCCCGTCATCATTGCTTGCAACTATATTTTGAATTGTTTCTGTCCCTGATTTTTTATATTTTTTTTTATCCAGTATGTTACAGGACTTATTATGAGACATTTCAGAGGAAATACTCTTTGTCTCGGCCAGGAAAGTCTCAGCTGAAAGACTCCATTAAGACAGGGCCTAAAAACCGACAAAGATGAGTAAGTGTACATCATCTACTGTATGTATTAAGTTTGGTACATCTCAGTGTTTTTAGGGATTAATGTATTGTGATTTTTTTTGCAGTTGCTGGACTCCAGGTGTAGAGTCGTTCACACAGATGCAGAGAGAGAACTGTGGCAGACTGCAATGCTGAAGCTGATGTCCGATGACGAAGATGCCATTGCGTGCCATGCCGTCAGCCTGTAATATCTAATGGGACCGATCTAGAAGGACATTTATTTTGTACATCTAACAAGCACTGGTCCATGTTTGGTTTAGTATTGCTTTCAATTTAATTGCACATTTGTTCATTTTTTTCCATATTTTGTTTTTTACCCCTTATTCTTACTTTGCTTTGTATATTTATTAGTGTTTGATTTGATTTTAATAAGAAAAATCTTATTGATTTTAATAAATCAATTCTATTGTAATTTTTTTAATGATGTAGGGTATGTATAGTGCTATTGGGGGGGGGGGGGGGTGGATAGGGTCTATCTACATACCTGCCCAATAACCAATCAAGTCACTAAGTTATGTGGGCTTGGGTTGGGCTAAATAGAAATGAGCTGAGTAATGTTCCAATAGATGTCAGGGTTTTGGAAGTGTGTTTTTTTTTTTTTTTTTTTAAACAACCAATCAAAGTAGAGATAAATAAACCAATAGGGAAGAGCAGAGTTGTGCAAAGGTGTAAAATGCAAATGGGGCTTGAGGTGTGAAGGTCTTCTGACAAAATCCTTGAGTGGATTATTTGCCATGGCAACAAATGGCTGTACCATGGAAGGATACCTCAGCGGGATACATCCGAATTGGTATCAATCCGGAAGTATCCTAGCTTGATGGAATTTGATGTATACGGTCAGTAGTACTTGTAGATACTTCCGAAAATCAGTGGTGTATACGGGAGTTTCCTAGTACAGATACACCTCTTTTCATGCAGTGTATAGTGGTTTTAAACATAATTTATGGATCATAAACATTCACTTACAGGGTTCGGGTGGAACAGGTTTGAAATCTGAAACACAGATGATGGACAGACAGTTAGTATCAAATCTGTCTACTGGATTTACTTTCACATGACAATTAGTCAATATCAGCTTATTGTCTCGTCTAATTTATCAGTTCAACATAAACTGAAGCAAAATATTCATCAGATCCCCTTTCAGGAATTAGAAAGTGTAAATCTGTTCTCTGAAAACTTCACATCTGCCTCCTTCCTCCTCTCACCAGTATTCCTCTTCTTCCAGACCACAATTCCTGCAACGACGGCGACGAGAGCCGCGACTACAGCAGTGATGATAGCAATCGATGCTCCACCTGTTAAATCAGCACAGAGCCTTTATTATCTGCTGCAGCAAGAAATCAGCTTTCACTCTCTAGTTTTATAGAAAAGTGTTTCTCCAACCTCTCAGGATTTGGCGCTTGCTCACGTTCAGCACTAACTCCTTCTCCAAGCTGCTGTGCTGAACCACGCAGGTGTAGGTGTGTTTCTGCAGCTCCTCAGCTGGGACTTTCAGAATGCTTCTCTTCTGGAAGCTTCCATCCTGGTTGGGTAACGTCTCTCTGAGCTCCACCACGTCCTCATGCACGTCCTCTCCGTCATTCTGCCAGGTGATGTTTAGTGCTTTGGGGAAGAAACCTGTAGCGTGACACACCACCTCTGGAGAAGGAGACGAGTGTTTTTGGTGCACTGACACCTCGGGACGAACTGCAGAGACAGAAGGATATTAATATTTAATAATAGAATACATTTTAATAGAATAATAAAATCACACAGTGTGCTTTATTCCTGTTTTCTTATATAATTTTAGAGTTAAACTGTTGTTACTGTGTGTACACTTGACCTTTCCTGTCCAGAGTCTTTTTCCCACAAAACTTCTTTAAATTCTCAGTACACTCTTTCTCCAGGTAGTTCTTCCAGTGTTTAGTCCCAAATTCTGTAGAATCCCACTTCCGCTTGGTGATCACAGCTTTATCATTAGCTGCAATCCAGGTTCCAGTTGCCAGATTCAGACCAATGAAATCTTCTCCATCATAACCATACTGATCGTATCCTTTACTGGTGACGTCATCGAGCTCACAGCCGTACATCCTCTGTAATGTATGAACTCCTAAAGAGACAGACAGAAATGCACAAAAACATAAAAATAAAATCTACATGTTCTAGCTAGCAATTTACCTTCAAGAAGCAATCATGTGATTTATAAGATCCCCATCTCCTTCCCCTCACTGGAATGATGCTATCAAACTGCATTAAAAAGGTGAAGAGGGCCTTTTTATGGACTCTTTATTCTGATTAAGTATTTATTTATTTATTTATTTATTTATTTATTTATTTATTTGAATGAAATATGTTTCAGTTAGCATGTTTCAGTTAGCATCACGTCACCAATTACCATTGGTGACGTGATGAAGGGTTTGACCTGAGAGGTGTGGAATACTGGGTGAATCCGGAGCACCGCAGGCAGCTGGAGCCGATAGGTGACAGAGTTGACATGGAGGGTGATGCGATATGGACCGATGAATCTAGGCGAGAGTTTTTTGGACTCTGTATGGAGGTTTAGATTTTTGGTGGAGAGCCATACCTTGTCACCTGTGTGGTACAATCGTCCCGGAGGGTGTTGACGGCGATGTTGTGAGGTGTAGAGGGTATTGGCGTGCTGAATAGCCTCCTTGGCTTGAGTCCAGGACCGCCGGCACCTTTGGACCAACTGTTGGGCTGAGGGTACTTCAACCTCCGGTTCTTGATGTTCGAACATCGGAGGTTGGAAACCCTGGCATACCTCAAATGGACTCCACTTCGTGGCGGAGGAGACGTGGAGGTTGTGGGAAAGCTCCGCCCAAATGAGATAGCGAGCCCAGGAGCGCTGACGGTCGGCAACAAACCACCTCAGGTAGCGCTCCAGTTGTTGGTTGGCCCGTTCCGTCTGACCATTTGTTTGGGGGTGATAGCCCGAGGAGAGACTGCAGGTAGAATTGATCTGACGGCAGAAGGCCTTCCAGAACCGTGCAGTGAACTGGGGCCCCCTGTCCGAGACGATGTCCTTAGGGAACCCATGCAGACGGACTACGTGCTCTAATATCAGCTCGGCTGTCCTTTTAGCTGACGGGAGTTCGGTGAGGGCCACCAGGTGCACAGCTTTGGAGAATCGATCCACTATGGTCATGATGGCGTTTTTTCCCTTCGGATGCCGGCAGGCCCGTGATGAAGTCAAGGGCAATGTGCGTCCAGGGTCGACGGGGGACTGGGAGTGGTTGGAGTTCCCCTGGTGTTGGTTGATTGGACGTCTTGGCCCTGGCGCACACTGGGCACGCCCGAACAAACTCCTCGACGTCCTTGGCCATTGAGGGCCACCAGAAAGCGCGCTGGATGTATTTGAGGGTGCACTGCGTGCCTGGGTGCCCCGACAGCGGCAAGGAGTGACCCCATTTGATGACGTCGGCCTTGATGTTCCTGGGTACGAAGAGTCGTCTAGGCGGGGCCCCTGCCGGTTCGGTCTCCGTGGCCTGTGCCTGGCGAACCCTCGTGTCCAGTTCCCAACGGAGTGGGGCGATGACTCTGGAAGGTGGCAGGACAGACGCGGGGTCCGCCTGGGGGATGTCCCCCTCATGTTATCGGGAGAGGGCGTCGGCTTTGATGTTCTTTGACCCCGGGCAATAGGATAGGTGGAAATCAAAAGACTCGAAAAATAGAGCCCACCGCGCCTGCCTGGGGTTGAGTTGTTTTAGGTTCTTGATGGTAATGAGGTTTTGGTGGTCTGTCCAGACGATAAATGGTTCTCTGGCGCCCTGGAGCCAGTGTCGCCATTCTTCCAAAGCCCACTTTATGGCCAGCAGCTCGTGGTCGCCTACCCCATATCGCTGCTGAGTGGGGTCAAATTTTTTGGAGAAGAAACTACAAGGGTGTAGTTTCTGGTCTGGACCCCGCTGGGAGAGAACAGCCCCAGCGCCCACCTCTGAGGCGTCCACCTCCACAACGAATTGTTGGTCGGCATCTGGATGGAGGAGAATTGGAGCGGTGGTGAATAGATGGCAGAGTTTGGAGAATGCGCTGATGGCAGTGGAGTCGAGTTGGAAGGGATGAGGTGAGGGGCGAGTTAGGGCGGTTAGGGGTGCTGCGACTGTACTGTAGCCCCGGATAAAGCGACGATAGAAGTTCGCAAACCCAAGAAACCGTTGAAGCTGTTTGAGAGTCTTGGGTAGGGGCCAATGACGTACAAACTCAAGCTTCTGTGGGTCCATGGCCACACCCTGGGACGAGATGACAAAGCCCAGGAACGTGGTGGAGCGCTTGTGAAAAGCGCACTTCTCCAACTTACAGTACAGTCGGTGGACGAGCAATCTCTTAAGGACGGCCCTGACGTGTCGGATGTATTCTTCAGGCGGTGCGTGAGTAGATGAGTATATCATCTAGGTAGACAAATACCCATTTTCCCAACATGTCCCGGAGAACATCGTTCATAAACTGCTGGAAAGCTGCGGGGGCGTTACAGAGTCCGAAGGGGATAACATAATGTTAGGAGTGATGAAGGCTGTCTTCCACTCATCGCCCTCTCTGATATGCACCAAGTTGTAGGCACTCCGGAGGTCCAACTTTGTAAAAATGGTGGCACCAGAGAGGGCATCCAGGGCTGAGTTGGTAAGAGGCAGCGGGTGTCGTTTTTTTATGGTGATGTTATTCAGCCCCCGATAGTCAACACAAGGACGTAATTCGCCCGAACTCTTCTTTACGAAGAAAAATCCCGCGGCGGCGGGCGAGGAAGAGGGTCGGATGGTACCCTGACGGAGAGCGGAGGACACATACTCCTCCATCGCCCGCATCTCGGTGGAAGTGAGAGAGTATAGACGGCCGCGGGGTGGAGTGGAACCTGGCTGGATCTCAATAGCCAGGTCGTAGGGGCGATGCGGAGGAAGATGGTCGGCACATCTCTTACAAAAGACCTCAGCCAGGTCTCGATATGCAGGAGGGATGGCGTTGGTGTCAACATCGGGGGCCTCGGACTCCGTAGAGCACATCCCAGCCGGCGTTTGTAGGCAGAGTTCGAGGCAGGTCGGACCCCATTGCAGGATCCGGGTTTGAGACCAGGAGATGAGAGGGTCATGCTGCAATAACCAGGGGTATCCTAAGATGATGGGTGGCGAGGAAATGGAGGTGAGGTGAAAGCGGATTTCTTCTTGGTGTTCGTCAATGGTGAAGGTGATGGGCCGAGTCTGGGTGGTGATAGGGCTGGAGGAAAGGGGCCAACCGTCGACGGATGTCACTCGAACTGGCCTGGATAATGCCTCAGTCTCCACACCCAATCTCTTGGCATAGGAGGAGTCAATAAAGTTTCCAGCAGCCCCGGAGTCAATGAATGCAAAACTTTTGACTCGTCTGTGGCCAAATTGGAGGTTTACCTGAACCATGAGACGCGAGATGCTGGGTGTGGTGGCGGCGAGATGGAGGTGACCCGGTGAGCTGCCCCCCTGACTCACCGGGCCTGATCGTTTCCCGGGCGTGAAGGGCATATAGCTCTATGGTGTGCCGCTGACCCACAATAGGCGCAGAGTCCCTCCCTGAAACATCGTTCTCGCTCTGCAGGGTTCAAGGAGGCGCGTCCTAGTTGCATGGGTTCCCCGTCTCCCGTGTCAACCACGGCGGGAGGTGGAGACCTGGCAGACGCCCCTAGTGGTGGTGGTGAAAGCTGTTGATGTTGGGCATGGAATGTGAAAAAAGGGGCGTGATGGGCGGCAGGGTTCGGGGGGCTGGCTTCGGACAAGCGAGCAGGCGCTGGTCAATCCGGAGGGCGAGCTGGACCAAACCCTCCAGTGTAGCCGGAAGCTCTCGTCCGGCGAGCTCGTCCTTGATGCGAGAAGCCAGTCCTTCGTAGTAAGCCGTCCGGAGGGCGGCGCCCCCCCAGGTGGTCTGCACGGCGAGGGTACGGAAATCCGCGGTGTTGCGGCTCACGGACGACCCACCCTGCCGCAGATGTTACAATTTGCTGTCGGTCTCCACCTCAGCAGCAGGATGTTTGAGTCAGTTTGAGTTGGCGGGTGAATTCTCCGTATGAACAGGCTGTGTCCGAATCTGACCTGAGAACCGCCGTGGCCCACTCAGCTGCCTGCCCGGATAGCAATGAGACGAGAAGTGCAACGCGCAGTCGGTCTGTGGAGTACCTGGTGGAATTGAACTCAAACACAAGATCTAATGCTGTTAAAAACACACTGCACTTCCCATCTGTGCCATCCCACTTATCTGGTAAAGCAATTAAAATGTCAGAGGGGGGGGGGGGGGGAGGACGGCGGCGCCGCCGCTGCGGGGGGCGTGGCAACAGCCGACTGAACAGCCGCCTCGCGGAGGGTCACGTTCTCCTGCCGCAGCTCTGCCACCTCGCGGCGCAAAACCGCGACATCTTGGAGCTCCTTTCGGAGAGACACAACTTCACCACGGAGCTCATTGTTCAGCTCGGCATGCTGGTCAAACACAGCGCAGAGGCGAGCAAACTCCGCTGGGTTTATTGCTTTAGGCTTAGTCATTCTGTCACGAGCAACCAAGGGATGAACACAGTAGCCTTAGCAGTTAGCCCGTGTTGCGTGGACGGTAAACCCAAACGCAGAAGCAGCACGAGCAGGCAGGATAATCATGCGTTTACTCTTAGAACTCTCTTACACAAAGAGCAAGGATCTACACAAATAAACCTGCGTTCTGGCAACACACACTCAATCAAGGAAGCAACCTGAATAGGTGAGTACTCACGAAATAGTTGATGAAGCGATAGCAAAGGCATGAATGAACTCAATGACTGAGCGATATGAAGCGCCATCTTGTTTCCTTTTATGCTTTCTGAAAGCGCGACCGTATTACTTCCGGGTCGTCGTGCTGGTCGCGGAGCGAGTGTGCATGACAGTGTCATGGGTCTAGATGGTGGTTTGGCTAGACCGGCTGATGTAGTTGCCGTGGGCATATAGGGTAGGCATGAATGCAGAGGGGTTGATGAGACAAATAGTCTTTATTAACAAAACTCAAAACAGACACAAACAAACAAAGGAACCAAAGCAACAAACGTAAACTAAAACTAGGGCTCAGGAAAAACACAACAGGAAAGGATCTAAACACAGGGAACCAGGAGCTGACACAGGGAACCAGGAGCTGACACAGGGAACCAGGAGCTGACACAGGGAACCGACAGAAGGAAACATGGAGTTGGAGCTAACTAAAGACACAGAGGGGAACTAGAGACAAGCCAGGACTGGAGAGACAGGACTAGACAGGAGACAGGACTGGAGAGACAGGACAGGAGACAGGGCTAGACAGGAGACAGGGCTAGACAGGAGACAGGGGCAACAGAGACTAGAGACCAGATGGGTTAGTGGTTAGTGAGGTTAGTAGCTACATGGAATACTGGGGACACTGGATGCTGACCTAACCGGGTTAGTGGCTAATGGGGTTAGTGGCTAACCGGGTTAGTACTGACCTAGGGGACCGGAACACAAGAGGCAGGGCACCCATGGGGCTATACCAAACTAGCGGCTAACCTACTAGTGACCATAACCACTAGCAGTCAATCCCACTAGAGGCTAGCCTACTGGAGGCTACTAGGGGCTAACCCTACTAGCCGTCAAGGCCTACTAGCGGCTAACCCTGCTAACAGCTAAGCCCTCATGTGGCTACACATACAAGGGAATAAAACAGAAGACAGAACAGTACTTACACAGGAGGAGACACGGCCTAACTAAACACTGAACAGAGCAGCTCCATGAATCCACAGACACAAGGAACATCAAGAAAACAAACAATAGAGCCCTCTAGAAAAACAAAGGTAAAACAATAAAACTAAAACATAAACTCAAAGAAACAAGCAAAAAGGAATGCCCACACGCCAGTATATACAAACAAACATTCAACAAACCAAACAAATAATGCTCGACCCAGTTTCCCAGAACAAACTGCTATTTATAGAAGCTTTGATGAGCCACCTCAGTTCAGGTGAGCACTCATCACCTGACTGAGGTGCCTTCTGGGAAACTGAGTCAACCAACAAGAACTACACAGACATGAACAGTGACCTCTGGTGGAGGTTCCTAACAGACAGCCTTATTAATATAATTTTTTTATCATGGCTAGATATTCTGTGAAATGTATTATCTTTATTGATTTTACAAGACTCCTCTTGTTTCTTTAACCAGACCTCTGCTGTGGAGGGTTGGGGTCAGAAGGGTGACGGCTGACCTGAGGGGACTTTAGTCCCTGAGGGTCTGGGTGACAATATAGCAGCTTTAGGAGTGATGTTTGGTCAGGTCTGTGCTCTAAACATTGAATTCCAAAAGGACAGATGCAACTCAAATGATTATTATTGGACTTGGAGAGACACGCTCCTTTTAGATTCACATATTAAGAAACAAACTCTTGTTGTCATGGTCTCTTTGTGTGTGACACATTGGGGGAAAAAAACTGTTCATCTTTGCTAGTTTTTAAAAATGGTTTTGATATTGTAATATAAAAGAATCAGTATGATACTGATAGCATCTGGTGTTCTCCAGGTATTTTATTGACCTTTAAAAATTAGAATGTGTATTCTCCTGTTTTATGGAGATCACTGTTTTAACTTTGACTAGTCTTTGCAGAATAAAGTATTTTGATGTTTGTGTGTTTTAATTATTTGTTTTTATAGAAAAACAATCACTTGAACCAGTGGGCTAAAATGGAAGACAATTTACAGTATCTTTTTGAGTAGATGAAAAGTTGGTCAACCCTAGAGAAATATAATTAATTGAGCTCACAACCAAGCCTACTTGAGCAAACTTAAATATTTGAATTACAAGTTGAGTCATTTAAAGATTTTGAACTGGGTACATGTTGTGCTCAACTAAACAGCAATGTGAAGGATTTTGTTTGGGCAGCAAATTTCTCTAAAAGTTGTGTAAACTTAAAAAAGCTGTGCAACTTGTTACTAAACTTTTTTACATTGAAGCGGCTTATTTTTTTACAGTATACTTTGTGGAGGTTACCAACTGTTCACTGTTGAAGACTTCAGTACAGAATGGTTCGTGGCAAGTTCAGTCCCAGTGCAAATCCGCCCTCTTGTGGTGTACAAGTTACAATTGTTACAGTCTGTTCAATAGATTTTGGAATAAAGATAAGTTTACTGGCACTTGGCATCTGTACACCAACAAATGTTACAACCTACAAAGTGCCCTGGATGATTGAAAAAAAAATATAATGAAAAAAACCATAACCTGTTTGTCTTCTGATCGTGTTAAGACCTACAAAAAGCCATCGCTGCCCGGGTGCACCACACAACTTGCACAACGACCCAAAATAACTGACTTCCTGTTGAGTTGAGCCCAGGACATGCAGTGTGAAAGTTGTTCAGCTCAATGAACTCTAAATGTGTACAGAGTTTAGTGTGCATACGTGCAAGTGCGTATGAGCTATTCAGCAAAACCTCGTGTTAGGGCCCCGGGGCCATGCAACTCTCAGTTATTCTAATAGCAGCAGATTCCAATTGGTCTCCCAATTTTCATGGGTTTTTGAGCATGTTAAGACCCCCAAAAAGCCCAAAAGTTTGGGGAAAAAATCCTTAGGAAAAGAAGAGGTTCCTGTGCACCCTATTGGGCCCTAAATATAGTTGCAAGCAACAACGAGCGGGCCCAAGCACCCTGCGCCATCGCCATACAAGCGCAGAAGAAAGACAGTGGACAAAGTGGGAACATGCACTTAAAGGGGAATTACCAAAAGAAGAAAAAAGAGATAGTTTGAGTCTAATGAAACAAATCACAGCAATGTACACTGATGTCAAAAGGGACACAGACTCTCCCTCTATCTCTTAAACTGACAAGAGAAGCCATATTATTTGGGACATGAAGTCTTTAATATGAATTACATTATTGTTTTATATTGAACCAAATCAGGTAAAAGTAAGGGACAAAATATTAGAGATTTTTAAAGGAAACACTTCCTGCTGCCAGTTCGTGGTGCTATGAATGACACACAGTAGTCATTCATGTGATCAGCTTTTTTCTCATAACATAAAGCTATGGGTTAATTTACATCACTTAATGTACACAGAAGTTATTATCCACTTCCTGTTTCCTTTTATTCTCTATAAGTTTAAGGCCTCGCCACAGCTTTGAGATATTAAAAAATCACTTGACATGAGATCTTAATGTGTACCGGGTACATGCAAGTGTGTATGAGTATTTCTGACAAATTTCCAGGTGCCACGCCCATGGCCAAGCCGCTCAATGCACCCCTAGTATTCATCCCTACCTTTAGTGTGATGGAACTCTCTCATTACTGTTGTGAATGTGAAATTAAAGGTATCCTGATTGCCCCTCATGTCCTGGGTCTCACTCCTCAAATCTATTTCAACAGGAATTATCCAGTCTTTTAGTTCCAGTTGTCTGTTGCTGCTGCTGTAGAACATGAACTGCTCTCCATTCAAGATACCAACAGCAGTGAACTCTGGGAAGTCAGCATCCCTGGATGTGACTGCAATGTAGAGGTACTTCAAAGAGTGTGTGCCTGCAATTACATTAAACCACATTTATTATTTAATTAGTTTTGATAAAATTTTAGTTTTTATTACCTTTTAAAATTACAAAACAATGCTCAAGATAACATAATCCCAAGATTTCACATTTATATTTTTAAATTAGTAAACACATGTACAGGGGTTGGATGCCATAATTTAGACCACAATAATTCATTAATATGGTGTAGGGCCTCCTTTTGTGGTCAATACAGCATCAACTCATCTTGGGAATGACAGATACAAGTCCTGCACAGTGTCCAGAGGGATTTTGAGCCATTTTTCTTGCAGAATAATGGTCAGGTCACTACATGATGCTGGTGGAGGAAAATGTTTTCTGACTCGCTCCTCCAAAACACCCCAAAGTGGCTCAATAATATTTAGATCTGGTGACTGTACAGGCCATGGAAGATGTTCAACTTCACTTTCATGTTCATCAAACCACTCTGTCACCAGTCTTGCTGTGTGTATTAGTGCATTATCATCCTGATACACGGTACGGCCTTCAGAATACAATGTTTGAACCATCCCCGCATACTTCACTCTGGGCATGGTCTGGGTGGTACGCTTCTTTGGGGCGTCTCCACACCATAACTGTCCCGGGGGTGGGAAAGACAGTGAAGGTGGACTCATCGGAGAACAATACATGCTTCACATGATTTTCGCTGCTGGCACCATCGAAACCAACGTTTGGCATTGGCACGAGTGACCGAAGGTTTGGCTATAGCAGCCCGGCCATGTACATTGATCCTGTGGAGCTCCCGAAGAACAGTTTTGGTGGAAACATGAGAGTTGAGGTGCACATTTAATTCTGCAGTGAGTTGGTCAGCTGTGGTTTTATGTTTTTCGGATACAATCGGGGTTAGCACCCGGACATCCCTTTCAGACAGCTTCCTCTTGCATCCACAGTTACTCCTGTTGGATGTGGTTTGTCCTTCTTGGTGGTGTGCTGACATTACCTTGGTTACCGCGGCTCTTGATACATCACAAAGACTTGCTGTCTTAGTCACAGATGCGCCAGCGAGACGCACACCAATAATTTGTCCTCTTTTGAACTCTGATATGTCACACATAATGTTGTGTGCATTGCAATATTTTTTACGCAAAACTGTGCTATTACTCTGTTATTTAAACCTTCACACTCTGCTCTTACTCTCAGCATGGCTTTGGACTGTGGGTGGAAACCGGACCATGGAGAGAACATGCAAACTCCACGCACACAGACTGGAGGCGGAAATCAAACCAGGACCCTGGAGACAACAGTGCTAACCACTAAGCCACCGAGCTGCCCGCTGTTATTAATAAAAGAGTTAATATTATTTGCTATTATTTAGTTGGTTTACATTTAATTTTGTAGTAATTAATCTAAGTGTACCTATCAGTTATTGCAAACTTATTTGCCTAACTGCACAGCTTTAAGTTCTATTCTTTGCCTTTTGCTGTAAATTTCGCTCTGGTGCTAATGCAACTGAACTTACCCTTCAAGCAGTGTATATGTCGCCCTGGGCAATGCCCAGTCAGTGTGTCACAAAAAAAAAATAATAATAAATAAAATATATATATATATTACAATTTTTTTTTTTTTTTTTTTTTGTGGGACACTGACTGGGCATTGCCCAGGGCGACATATACACTGCTTGAAGGGTAAGTTCATAAAATTGCCTTGACTTTGCTAACATTATGGCATGAAACACTGATTATTAAATTACATGCAGTGTTATGTAATATACCAACACAGCACAACTTTCCTATTTTCTAAAATGTGGCCCTAAAAGCTTTGACCTTTTCTTTAACCCGACTAGCATCAGAACATTAACACTAACAATTAAGAGTGAAGACTAAGCTATTTCCCCTCTGGGTCTGGTTATATATTATTCTTAAATATTTTACGCAGATAAATGAAACATACCTGTGAAACTGTACAGTACAGTATATATTTGCAGTGTTATTAAAGATCTGTGGTTTATTATGTGGCATTTCATAGTGTGAGTAACTATACTAATTGCATTGTGATTAGGACTACTGGTGATGTCCATAGTTTCTTATCTTATAGTTCTGAGTGAGAGAGCTTCTCCTCAGTCTCCTGCCTCGCTCACGCACTAAAAGCCATGCAATGCAATGCAATATGCAAATGAGGAAGAGCCAACGGATTGCACAAATGTTATTATCATTCTGAACTTTGCCTTTATTTTTCTTTGCACACTCATGTGTCCTGACAAGTAGGAAACACAGTCCCTGTCCATTTTCACACATGGACTGGACACCACACAGTGCAACCTATGAAAAATAAATTCACTCAAATGAAATATTGTGTGCAAGCCATTGTTTCTTGACAGACCCAGTGACTTTGAAGAGTACTTTATTCAAAAGTTTACAGTAAAATTGATTAATTTCTGTTATGAGTATAATGAAGATCACTGTGTGCTGATTTGAATGGGTTAGATTTATAATGTCAATTTTATTTGACCAGAAAGATCATTTAAAATGTGTCAGACTTTCTTTTCGAAATTAGCCATCTACACTAAAAATGTACTTATGGTTGAAGTAATAATAATAATAATAATAATAATAATAATAATAATGTTAAAGTATGTCCTAATAAATGTATTTTATTTGTTTTCCTTCTTAACAGCATTTATTTAAGCTTAATCTTATAGGCCTTTTGAGTTATTTTGGTTTTGTTATTTCAAATAATCATTTTGTAGACAGTAAAGTTGCTGGGTTATTTCATGGAATCAAGGACATTGTTTCCCTGAGAAACAATCAGTTATAACTTTACTGTTACAACAAAAATATATACTGTAAATAAATTAATCACATAGTCTTCTCCCCTTTATTTGCAATTAAGGTTAAATCAAATAAAATCACTTTCATGTGATAAATGTGACATTCCTGCCTGTCCCTCAATATAATCTTTCAAGGACTTGAAAAAAGGACTTTTTTTAATGTAAGCAAAATCTTTCACAATTACATATTGTTTAAAGTATGATCTTACACAAACATTACCAGTGCATACAGTGTAGCGCTGCCCCCACCACAGCTACTCAGACCACATCTCTGTCATACTGATCATACAATCACCACATGCGGCAACCAGAAGCCATGGATGACTGCAGAGGTGTTTTACACATTTACTCATATTAGAGCTACGTACTTACTGTACACTTGTACACTCTTACCCATTCATGTTATGTAGTTTAGGTTCTATTTTATTATTATTATTATTATTTTTTTTAGTTTTAGGTTCTAATTTCTTCTATTACAATTTTTAGATTTGTGTAGGAATTTTGTTTCATTCCATATGTACTTTATCTCCTCCATATGGTTAGATAAATAAAAGCCAATTTGACACAAAAACATATTGTTAAATTGTTACTGTGTAAATTCTTACACCCATGACTACACTGAAAGCGGTTAGGGGAGCTTTAAAAATGTGCACTTTTGTGTTTAGATTATATTTTATTTTCCGAAAGTTCCTGAAATTATCAAAAAGAAAAAAATAGTATAAATATTTCAGTCTTATGTGTTTATACTCTCGTTACGGACATCTGTCTCCAGTGTTACTGGCGGTATTATCTGCCCGCAATAGTAAGAGCAGAGGCTGGTTTAGTTATGGAGGAACAGATCAGACACCCGGGGCGGAATCTCACGCTCGGGTTTCTATCGCTCTGTTTCACGTCACCGCGTGAGTCACCTCGTCCGCGCGCTGATTCTAGGCTGTGAGCGCGACAGCGGACCGACTGAGAAGCTCTCTCACTCGGCGGATGGTTAAGTGGACATCAGGTCTCCCCACAGATAGCCCGGCCGCAGTACTTCAGCTTTTCATAATGGACAAGGCAGAGATTTCGCGGAATGTCTCTGCTTTATTTATTAAATCCGAATTAAAAGCCGACTTTGGGTTTAAATAACTCTGAAACTTACCTGCAAATACTTGGACAAAGCAGGATGTAAATATAAATAAGATCTGCATCACAGCGGTGGAGTTACTGCCGCGGATATACAGTACCAGTGTTCGGAGCTCCAGTAAAAACGCACGCAGTGGTATGTATTATTTTTTATATTTATTTTTTGTCAGGCAGTGATATATTACAATTATTTTCTTCCAGCGATTGTCTGATGACAGTAATATTCTTGTATCTAAATCAGAGCGGCGTTTTCAATATTTCAATAAAGTCGTAATATGTAAAATCCAGACAGGCAATATGTAATCAATTCGAAGTATGTAAAATCCAGGTAACAAACGTTTTGAAGCAACCTTTATACGAGACTTAAGTTAAGCAAATACAGGCCAATAGGAATTCAGTGTTCAGGAACGTCATCGGTTTCAAAGGTGTTTCTTTGTAAGGGTTGGGTAGATCCGAAAGTGTGAGGTGCTTATGCAGCAAAGCAATATAAAGATTCACTTTGCTGACAATCGAAAAAGAATCATTAGAAGTAGTAGGAGAAAAAACATACATAAAACAAAATTATTAATACAGTGCCTATAAGGCATTATATATCAAGTCTGTAATTCCAGCAGTCCAAAAGTATTCATAATTCTGTATTTTAAGATATAAAGGGTCTTAAAATGTTTTTATCAATGTTGTTTGCTTGCTTGTTTTTTTTTTTTCTTCCAACTGCACTGATGGCTGTACAGTTGTACAGTTCTCATGGGCCTGTGCTGTTTGTTTGTGGAGTTTAAATTTTAACCTCGCACACTCTACACTCTGCCTTTGTATTGTCTCATTTTCTCATCTGTCTATTGTTTGTTCTCTCGTCGTCCCTCCCTCCTGTTTCTCTGTCTCTCTGTGTGCTGTCTGTAAATCCACCCCTCCCCTCCTGCTCAGTGCGGACACACACACCACCACCACATATCATGACGTACTTGAACAATCATGTGTGGCTTGAACAAAAAGAAGAAGACAAAAAAAGCTTCTAGCTTTTAGAGATTCACATAGCTGGCTCTAAAAGCTGTATCATTCGCCAATAAGACAGCACTAGTTGAATATATTTGAGTATTGTTATAATTTTGACTGTTGAAACCATACATATTTATGAGAATATAGTTACAATCATTAAATCCAGATTCAATATAATTGCCACATCCGCTGAATGTAAAGTGCCATGAGAGAAAAATGTTGCCACTGCACCATTGTGATAGTAAAACCCTGACATATATAATCTGAATGTACTAATAAATTGATCATAGGATTAGAGTTAACAGTAACCAGAAACATCATCACAACCATCATCAGATAAACATTTCTGAAATTAGTTACACACGTGGACAAAATTGTTGGTACCCATCGGTCAATGAAAGAAAAACTCACAATGGTCACAGAAATAACTTTAATCTGACAAAAGTAATAATTTAAAAAAATTATATGAATGTTAACCAATGAAAGTCAGACATTGCTTTTCAACCATGCTTCAACAGAATTATTTAAAAAAATAAACTCATGGAACAGGCCTGGACAAAAATGATGGTACCCTTAGAAAATACTGAAAATAATGTGACCAAAGGGACATGTTAATTCAAGGTGTGTCCACTAATTAGCATCACAGGTGTCTACAATCTTGTAATCAGTCAGTGGGCCTATATATAGGGCTCCAGGTAGTCACTGTGTTGTTTGGTGACATGGTATGTACCACACTCAACATGGACCAGAGGAAGCGAAGGAAAGAGTTGTCTCAGGAGATTCGAAAGAAAATTATAGACAAGCATGTTAAAGGTAAAAGCTATAAGACCATTTCCAAGCAGCTAGATGTTCCTGTGACTACAGTTGCACATATTATTCAGAAATTTAAGATCCATGGGACTGTAGCCAACCTCCCTGGACGTGGCCGCAGGAGGAAAATTGATGACAAATCAAAGAGACGGATAATCCGAATGGTAACAAAAGAGCCCAGAAAGACTTCTAAAGAGATCCAAGGTGAACTTCATGCTCAAGGAACATCAGTGTCAGATCGCACCATCCGTCGTTGTTTGAGCCAAAGTGGACTACATGGGAGACGACCAAGGAGGACACCATTGTTGAAAACAAATCATAAAAAAGCCAGACTGGAATATGCCAAACTACATGTTGACAAGCCACAAAGCTTCTGGGAGAATGTCCTATGGACAGATGAGACAAAAATGGAACTTTTTGCCAAGGCAAATTTTGCTAATTATACTTGAAGCATATCAAGAAAAGAACACTGTCCCCACTGTGAAACATGGAGGAGGCTCTGTTCTGTTCTGGGGCTGCTTTGCTGCATCTGTCGCAGGTCATGGGTCTTGCAACAGGACAATGACCCAAAACACACAGCTAAAAACACCCAAGAATGGCTAAGAGGAAAACATTGGACTATTCTAAAGTGGCCTTCTATGAGCCCTGACCTCAATCCTATTGAGCATCTTTGGAAGGAGCTGAAACATGCTGTCTTGAAAAGGCACCCTTCAAACCGGAAACAACTGGAGCAGCTTGCTCATGAGGAGTGGGCCAAAATACCTGCAGAGAGGTGCAGAAGTCTCATTGACAGTTACAGGAATCGTTTGATTGCAGTGATTGCCTCTAAAGGTTGTGCAACAAACTATTAAGTTAGGGGTAAAAAATCATTTTTGTCCAGGCCTGTTCCATGAGTTCATTTTTTTTTATAATTCCGTTGAAGCATGGTTGAAAAGCAATGTCTGACTTTCATTGGTTAACATTCAGAGAATTCTTATTTATTATTACTTTTGTCAGATTAAAGTTATTTCTGTGACCATTGTGAGTTTTTCTTTCATTGACTGAAGGGTACCAACAATTTTGTCCACGTGTGTATAAAGGGAAAGATTTATTTATTTATTTATTTATTTTTATTTTTATTTTTTTTCTTTACTCCATTGTGTCATCCCATTGACACTGTCATGGGAACAGGGGCGTATCTACCCCATTTGCCACCCCAGCACTAGTGTCCTAGTGTTCTAGAAAAAAGAGTTTTTTTTTATTTTTCTGACGTTCCAATCCAGATATCAGGTTCAAGTCAATCACACATCAGCCTTTATTTCATTTTTATAGGACAATGTAAAAATGAGCACCCTAGTGTATACACCGAATAAGAATAGCGTTCCTTGAATCCACAAAAACCATCCAGGGATGCTTGCTTCAGTGTTGCCACCGCTCATAATGTTAATGCCACCCCCTTGCCACCCCATGAATTATTTTCTAGATCTGCCCCTGCATGGGAATGAGAAAATTATGTTGGATAATACTTTAAAACTACTTAAAATACTGATTTCTTTGATTAGTAATATAAAATAAAAAATACATGTTGTATATGAAAAAATATTTTTTGTATGAATTATATACTTCTTTTCATATACAACATGTATATTTTTATATACAGCCGGCATTCCTGGCATCATATACATATATAGGTATGGTAAAGTGCAGGTAAAGTGCAAGTTAATTTGTTTTATTTTTACTTTATATATTGTATTAATTATTTTTGTGTATTTAATTTTTTTTGGGCTGTGGTACGGATAATTTAACTTTCCATTATTTCTTATAGGAACAAACAAACAAATTATGATCAAATTATATTTGTAATCCAAGGTTCCACTGTGTGTGTGTGTGTGTGTGTGTATATATATGTGTATATATATATACACAGTACAGACCAAAAGTTTGGACCCACCTTCTCATTCAAAGAGTTTGAATTTGTATTATGACAAGAAAAAAGCAGCTAAGTAAAGAAAAACGAGCGGCCATCATTACTTTAACAAAATAAAAGTCAGTCAGTCCGAAAAATTGGGAAAACTTTGAAAGTGTCCCCGAGTGCAGTCACAAAAAGCATCAAGCGCTACAAAGAAACTGGCTCACATGCGGACCGCCCCAGGAAAAGGAAGACCGAGAGTCACCTCTGCTGCGGAGGATAAGTTCATCCGAGTCACCAGCCTCAGAAATCTCAGGTTAACAGCAGCTCAGACCAGAGAGCAGGTCAATGCCACACAGAGGTCTAGCAGCAGACACATCTCTAGAACAACTGTTAAGAGGAGACTGTGTGAATCAGGCCTTCATGCTAGAATATCTGCTAGGAAACCACTGCTAAGGACAGGCAACAAGCAGAAGAGACGCGTTTGATATGAGACGCCGTATAGGGCTAAAATCAAACTTCACTCATGCACACACACATGAAACACTTGCATACACATATATGAAACAGTCACACATCTATATATGCTACTAACTGCTCACACAAGTACATATGAAATGCTCGCACACATACCTATTAGACGCGCGCACATATATACAAACTCTCCGCGCACATATATGCAAACTCTCCGTGCACACACACATATGAGATGCACGCGCACACACCTATGAGATGCACGCACATACACCTATGAGATGCAGGCGCACACACCTATGAGATGCAGGCGCACACACCTATGAGATGCACGCGCACACACATATTAGATGCACGCACATACACAAAGTCTCCGTGTGCACACTCACACACACACACACTCACACCTATGAGACGCGCACAAATCAGTCATTACAATATTTATTATAATTATTTTCGAGGACAACACCATATAAACAGGACACAATAATTTAATTTAAATTTAATTAAGAAATATTTAGTATTACATAGACTAGTAATCTGTATAAATAAATAAATAAATAAATAAATATCCATACATCTTGTAAATTAATCGAATCATTTATTCATAAGTTATAAACATTTCAAAAGGTTATATATTTTATTGTCAGTTTTTTTCAATAAATATTCTATATTTACTGTCTGTAGCATGAAATTTCCACAGCAGCAGGGACGGGTATCCAAGGTGCTTATGTTACTATGGTAACGCATGTAGGAAGTGACGTTGCAGGATGTTCCGAATGGCGGAATTTTGTAGAGTGAAGTTCCCTTCACAGGCATTCCCCCACATGGAGTAGGGTGTAGGGTGTAGGGAGTAGGGTGTAGGGTGTAGGGAGTAGGATGTAGGATGTAGTGATTTCAATGTATGTGGAGTTGCCGATTCATTCTCGCTGATTAGTAGTAGCATTTTAAATAGACCGTTACTGGACAGTTTAGAAGACAGCGAGTGGTTTATTTATTATCAACACAAAAGGATCCGACATATTAGCCACAGATTCCGTGCTTCAATTTTCTTTTTGCTAAACATCACCTGTGTTTTGTGCCGCTGCAATATTCAGACATTATGTGGACAGTTGTGAATATGCCTTGTGATTGAGCAGTGATGATCATTATACTGTCCTACTCCGTCTTCTAAACTGTCCAACAGGCTGTATACAAACCGCTACTACCAATCATGGAGTATGAAGCGACAAGTCCGTCTACACTGAAATGCCTTCCGGTTACACTGAGAATTTCATATGTGTGTGTGCACGGAGAGTTTGTATATATGTGCGCGCGTCTCATAGGTATGTGTGCGCGCATTTCATATGTAGTTGTGTGAGTAGTTAGTAGTATATATAGATGTGTGACTGTTTCATATATGTGTGTATGAGTGAAGTTTGATTTAAGCCCTATACGGCGCCTCATAGTTTGGGCTAAAGAACACAATAAAGAAAACTCTATGAATGAGAAGATGTGTCCAAACTTTTGGTCTGTACTATATATATATATATATATTAGGGCTGCAACAACTAATCGATAAAATCGATAATTATCGATAATGAAATTCGTTGTCAACGAATGCCGTTATCGATTAGTTGGACTGCTCAAGTTACTGAGGAGCGCGACCACAAGATGCACAAATACACACAGATACACAGCCGCTCACGCAATGGAGGTTACAGAAGCATCTGCAGGAAAAAGTGCGCGCCTATGGCGTTATATTCCTGCCACAATTCTGAGCGCGCGGTTTGACATTTTGAGATCAGACAAAGCACTCTATGCGCGTGTAGTGTCTCCACTGCGCGCTCAACAGCTCGATTCTGCGCGTGCAATGTCTCCCCTGCTCGCGCAACATTCTCCGCGCACGCGCGACTTCTCGATTCTGTCTGCGCTCGACTCTGCCTTCACGCGCAAGCAACATTTATTTTCTGTGCGCGCTCGACTCTGCCTGACTGTACGCTCGCTCAACTTTGTCCAGTGTTACAAAACTGCCACAAAACCAGCCAATCACAGACTTCCACACACTACTTCTGATTGGCTGTTCCTTCTCTATAAGCTGGCAATATCTGCAATTATTGTTAAAATGCTGTATTTTGCATACTCAAATGCTGTTATTTATTTATTTATTTTTAGAAAGAGACAAGTCACTATAAAGTAATAATTCAAAAAAGAAATCCCCCATGCACTCCACAACAAGCAGCCACTATAACAGATGCCATCCAATATAATTAGAGTACAATTTATATTTTTGATATTTAGAGGAGTTTTACTGTTCAAAAACAAACTGTCTTTATTTTAAGGTTTAAAATGTCAAAATTAAAGATCATTAAACTCTATATGTGGCTTTTGCATTTTTTAAAGTTTAGTTTTAAACATAACTAATACCCTGATTTATGATTTTATATAGTTATAAGCAAAACATCAAATTAAAGAAGCATTTAGTTTTTATCCGATTAATCGAAAATAATAATAATAATAGTTAGCTGCAGCCCTAATATATGCACACACATATAATTTCTAAAAAAAAAAAAAAAAAACATTATGATGAAACAGTTACTCATTACTTGAGTAGTCTTTTCAATTATTATTATTATTTTTTTTTTTTTTTTACTTTTTTTGGCTACTCTACCCACCTCTGCTTGGTTATCACTTTTGCCCTATGGTAATGTTCCCCAAGTCATTGTTCATCATCAAACTGTTTTTGGATGTTTGGGAGAAGTTGTTCTCGGAAGATATTTTTCTTTATTCATCACCGTTTTGGATAAATGGATTCATTTTAATGGATTCAGGATGCTGTTGGCATGACACAGCACTGATGGTAACGATCACCTTCTCCAGCTTTTTTCTGGATGCCCCAAACAATCAGAAAGAGGATTCATCAGAAAAACACTGATGAACATTTAAACACTTTGCTGACTTTCTTGCCCCGATCCCACTGCTGGATCAACTTTAGGAGACAGTCCTGGGTCTTCCTGGACTTTGTTGGGTGCCCTGAAGCTTTCTTCACAACAATTAAACCTCTCTTCTTGAATTTGTTGATGATCCAATAAATGGTTAATTTGGGTGAAATCTTACTTGCAGCAATATCCTTTCCTGTAAATCCCGTTTTGTGCAAAGCACTGATGACTGCATGTTTACTTTAATGTAACCATGTGTGAAAGCTTGTTATGCCTAGTTGCCCAGGAGTGTCTACAAGCTTTATGTTCTAATTCGTCTGCATTTTTACTGTCAAAGGACTAAACTCCACACCTTGTCACTGAGTGTACACCCAGCAACACTGCATAATACGCACATTATTTCTTCAGTTACTATGCAAAGCATGTGGCAATAGATGAGTATGAGGGTGTGAATGGATCTGATCTTTTATTATATATTTTAGTAAGGAGTAGATGAATAAACCACAGCCTTGTTTGTCTGCATAGAGGAAAACTTGCTTGTTACTATGTTTCGTTGCCCCTATACTGTGTGCTGTGTGCTGGTATGCTTTGTTATCTCCACTATATCCAGTTTTTCTGCCTTGTGCCAAACTATTGCATGTCTGTACTATCTCTCTTGGCTCGTATTCAGGGTTCATGTTAGTGGCTCTTGTCTTGTTCGTACCTGCCCTTAGCATCAGCTTCATCACATTCCTGATATACTCACAACCACTAAAGCTCTCACACATTGTATTTTTTTAAAGTCTGGTATTATTATTATTATTATTATTATTAAAAGAACTTTGTCAGTCTATATGACAAACTGCTAATCAGCGCACATGTGTAATGTTGAATAAGTTAAAATTGAAAGCAAAAGTTAAATATCTCTCTGTAAACATCTCTGACAAACAAGTGACTTGTTGTTCCAGTCTTGTTCCATTTACAAGAAATGTCTGTTGAATTTATATTTGCTAGGTTGGGGCAATCCAAAGTTGAAAAAAATGTGTTATATTTTTAGGTAGACATTTTCAACTGAAAAAAAAAAAAAATCCAATAAACACTAAAGTCTGCATCTGTAATACAGATTTTTCACAGCTAGACTATAACCATGTACACAGCTGGAGTATGAAAGTTGTACAATTTTGATTTACATCATGTAAAATAAATAAAGCAAGTAATAACACCAGCTAATTTATACCAGCTAGCTATTTTTAATACAGAAGGCACATTCTGAGACTCTTCATGATTGCTAAACTCCACACCTTATCACTCAGTGTACACCTAACAACACTGCAAAGAAACCTTAATTCTATGTACTCACATTATTCCTTCAGTTACTATCCACAACATGTGCCTGTATGAGAGTAGGAGGGTGTAAACATACCAAAGAACAGAGAGTTATTCGGCAAACTAAGCTCCTGCTTCACCTCTAATGATCAGATGACCAATCTTTTTTAAATCCCAAGTTTCCTTTGTACATTAATCATGAGTTAGCTCCCAAACTAATCAAACTCCACCAGTGGCCACAGCTGAAGTGATGGTCCCACTCTTTTCCAGGAGAGAATGAGCCTCTTGGACTTGGAGGTGCTGATTTTCATCCCAGTCGATTCAGATTCAAAATTAGAAATGAGTCTCAGAGGACTTTGAATTCTTGAACAGAGACCGCCATCAAGAGCAGAGACATAAATATTTCATTTTTATTTACACATGACAAGGAGAAAACATGATTTCATATACATGTACATTTTAATTCATAATATTTTACCTCTAAGCAAGAATTATATGTCATGTGATCCTCATTATCATTTATTTCTTCCAAAAAATTAGATCAAAAAAGTTGACAAAACAGTGAGTGCTATTCAGGTATATGTACTTCATGGTCAATGGATTAAAAAAAAATCAAAAACAGAGACCTGCAAGGAAACAAGATGGAAATCTGATCATTAAAAAAAATCCCTGTCAGAAATAGTTTTTCCATTTTTTTCAAGTTTTTTAAGTTCAGTCTTCATTTGTCACATATACATTACTGCACAGTAAAATATTTGATAATTATCTCTTTTTATTTAACATGTTTATGAATAGAAACTGGGAAATACTGGGAATGTTCTCTCTCAAAGTTATGGTTAAGCTTTGGCACATATCAGGTGTTCCAAATACTTAAATATCTTTAACAATGAAAGCTGCTAGTGTATTATTCAACATCACATCTGTTAGTTTATAGCCTAATATATTTCTTTTATATAACATAAGGTAAACAATAAAGGTTAGAATCTTCTGTGGGTGAAATGTGACGAACAGTTAAGGCAATTTAACATGTGACCAGTGTTTGTGTTGTATTCTGTTCCCCACTGTATTCTAAACAGTAATGGATGAAACGTACAGTAGAGTAGAGGGCAGATGAAAAAGAGAGAAAGAGGTTGTCCTAATCACTGCAGTATATAGAGTAGTTCAAAGTCATTACAGTTATATAATATATTGTATATGTTAGAAACCTCATTTCCTGCAATAATGCCAGGTAATCCAGTTCCCTCTGTTTTCTCATGTGAAAGAATGAAGTATGAATGAAACCTGAATAATTTACAAGAGAAACTTTAATCTAAACATCTAACATACAACTTAAAATATACTTTATGCTGATGGAAAGAACATGCCCCACACACTGGCCTCTCATACTGAAACAAGGGAACTGAATTCTGAACACTTGTTATGCAGCATGCTACAACCAAGTGATTTCCTTGTAATTCAAGTCAAGTCAAGTAGGCTTTTATTATCATTTCAAACATATACAGTTCAGTACACAATGAAACAAAACGACATTCCTCCAGGACCAAGGTGTACATATACAACATAAATTAACAAAAAAACTACTTAGCTAAGTAACTAAGAACCTAATTAGCTGACTATCTGAGACAAAACAGCTTAACATTATAATTTAACAGAAACTCAAAACTATCTGAGTCCTATACAGAAAGAGAAAACAAAGTGCATGTGCAAATGTGCAAACAAGAGCGACAACAGGACAACACGACATGTATCAACACTCTGTGGTAATAAGTTGAGATAGTGGAATGAGAAACAGTAAACATTTCCTTGTAAATAGCAGCAGAGATAGAAAAGAGTATTTTGTGCAAATAACAAATATTGTGCAAAAGAGCAATTCCAGGTTGGTATGTACAAATTGTTAGATGATTGTTGATCAGTGTGTTTGTGCGTGTGTGTGTTTATCAGTTCATTCCCAGTGTTATTGAGGTGATTAGAGTTTATCTGAGTGATTGTGTGTGTGTGTGTGTGTGTGTGTGTGTGTGTGTGTGTGTGTGTGTGTGTGTGTGTGTGTGTGTGTGTGTGTGTGTGTGTGTTTGTGTGTCCGATTATCAGTCCAGTCCCTTCTTGTTGAGGAGACGGATGGCTTGTGGAATGGAGCTGTTGCATAGTCTGGATGCGAGTGCCTGAATGCTTCTGTACCTTTTTCCAGGAAACAGGAGGGTGAAGAGTGTGTGTGATGGGTGTGTCTGATTAGCCACAATGCTGGTGGCTCTGTGGATGCAGCATGTGGTGTACATATCTTGAATGGAGAGAGAAGAGAGACCCCGATGATCTTCTCAGCTGTCCTCACTATCCACTGTAGGATCTTACGGTCTGAGATGGCACATTTCCTAAACCAGACAGTGATGCAGCAGCTCAGGATGCTCTCAATAGTTTCTCTATAGAAGGTGGTGAGGATTGGTGGTGGAAGCTGGGCCTTCCTCAGCCTTCTCAGGAAGAAAACATGCTGTTGAGCTTTCTTTTGCAGAGAGCTTTTGTTGAGGAACCAGGTGAGGTTCTCCTCCAGGACACCCAGGAATTTGGTGCTGTTGACGATCTCCACATCTCCTGAAGTCCTGAAGACTCCTTCGGCACGGGGACGATGGTGGTGGACCTGAAGCACGTGGGAACAATGGCGTTGTTCAGAGAGATGTTAAAGATGTCTAAAGATGTTCTCTGGGCGTGTAGGCGCTTCACCTCTCTGATGGCTCGAGACATTTTGGCCCTTGCTGTTCTTAGAACAAATGCTTCCAGAACAAATTACGCTCGCAATCCAAGATTCCACTGTATGTGCAAGACACAGAATGCACCTACAAGGTGGCACAATTCTCAATACACAGACACGACAGCACAACACATCATGGCTTACTTCTTGCTTACTATGGGACTAATCTTGGATAATGACAGAAAACATTTTTCAGCTTTAGTTAGATGAGTAAATGTTCTAAATGCCTGATGATATAATAGCTGAACTTGCAACATTCAATTTTGATTTCGTCTGTTAATTTCAATCAGTTTTCCAACTTAATTCACCAGAAATTTAATCAAAGATCCCTGGTTTGACTTGAATGCCCCTTGTGTATTTGAATCCATACTGACTGCAACAGTGGTGAAGTAAAACTCCCAGAGAGGACGAATCACTTAGAGAAACCAAACTAAAAAGGGAACTAGTGTGCTTCTGCTATTGAATATATGCATTGTTGCTAGATCATGGTAAAATGCCCCTGGATTTTTTGTGCAAACAATTTAATGTTTGTTTTCCTTAAAATGCTCTTACATAGATCACATTAATAATAAACTATTTTTTAACCTAATCTTTAACAGCTTGTGCATACCTCAATATTTTTTACAAATCATCAAGAAGAACTAACTAGAAGGGAAAACTAAGAACAGTATTGCATTGCATTTCCTGCGTGAGAGGTAAATTCAGTAGAAAGAAAACAGAAACTTCACAAACACCTGATGAGGACGTAATGCAAATAACTCGTGGGTTTCAATTTGTTTAAACAAAACGCTTAGGCTTTTGTCTACATACTGTAGATAATATCATCACACAGCACTGACAGGAACACACTGTATAATCAGGTTACTATTCATAAGATCCTGTTCTCACACAAAGCTACCAGGAACAATGATACAAACATACACCCATCAACCATAACATCAAAATGTAAAATGCTATATTGTGTCATCTGGTCAGCTCTGGTCCCCTGTGGCCCCTCTGGCTGTGCTGTGTTGTCTGGCACCAAGACATTGGCAACAGCCCAACAGCCTTGAACTCTTTGCCTGTTAGGCAAATGGCAGCCTGTGGTGCACAGGGTATTCTGGTGCCTTTCTTTTGTGGCAAGCATTGACCTTTTTCAGCAGCTGTCTTTTCTGTGGGATCGGACAATATGGACTAGCCTTTAGTCCCCGTGGGTATGAATGAGCCTTGTGTGCTTATCCATTTATTACTGGTGTATAATTTATAATCAATGTTCTTCAGTTAACTTGGCAGTGGTGTTAATGTTGTGACTGATCAATATATTATACTACTGTGTGTGTGTGTGTGTATATATATATATATATATATATATATATATATATATATATATATATATATATATATATATATATATATATATATATATTATATATATATATATATATATATATATATATATAGTCACGAGCCAGCCCAATCAGCCAAGCACATCCAGGTCATGATTTCAGCTAATTAACCCCATCCACCTGCTTGCGTGCCTCTTGATCTGTCACTCGCGATTTTTCCAGTTATTTCTACCTCTGTGTTTGACCCTGCCTGTCTTCCTGGATTTTGTCTCGTGCCTTGCCCTCTGGATTATCATCACTGCTTGGATTTGCTTCTGTGTATGACCTCGCCTGCATTACGGACTTTGATTTCGATACGTGCTTCTGGATTTGTTTTTTTCTCATATATATATGTGTGTGTGTGTGTGTGTGTGTGTGTGTGTGTGTGTGTGTGTGTGTGTGTGTGTGTGTGTGTGTGTGTGAATGCTCACATTCATTTCTTGTGGTTCTCTGCTCATATAAGAACCTCAAATGATCGCAGAGACGTCACTAATATGTCCATCACTGCTGAAGTGTATTATTACTGAAAAAGAGAAATCCTTTAGCCTGATCATTTAATTCACTCCTGACAAGGTTCTTGGTTTTTTTTCTTTATTTCATTTTATTTTATTTTATTTTTAGGAGATAAGTGAACATTCCTTAAAATGAGCAGCTATCTCAGGATTGTCCTGGATTATTGAGCAAAATACCCAACACTGGTTTATTACTGGGATGATAAGTACATTAAGTACCAAAGGAGTGAAGTGCATTCATGGTATGGAGTGCATTAATGCCACTATGATTTCCAAGCTCTTCAACTGTGCAAAGATGGCATGAATAAATCTACAAATCTACAGTCATGTAAAAGCTATGAAAAGAACTATGTAAAATATTACATTTGTAGAGACATTTCTATTGGAATACGATATTTGTGATTATCAGTACAGTATACTGTATGATCTAAGTCACGTTATTGTTCCTTGTAGCTTTGCGTGAGGACATGATTGCATAAACAGTGGCCTGTTGTTTTGTTTAAACAAATTCAGTCTCCCTACTGAACTGGATTTTCCAGAATGTCCCTGACAGGTATTAGTAAATGAAACAGAAACCTGAACATCACTAAGTTTGACACACCCAAAGGTGCCCGTCACTTCTGTTTGTTCTGTTCTTAGTTTCACAAAAGTAATGAATTGAGGAAAGTAAAATCTGTTTCCATGTAAAATGGAAATTCATAATGTACTACATGGAGTTGTACTTCAAATCACAGTTAAACTAATTTCAAATAAACATTTAAAGGTGCATCAAATAAAACTATATTGTTTTTACATTTTAATAGAAATGTGTTTACATTTTTGACAGTGAAAAACATTGGGGCAAAGTTAATTAGGCGATGTTAGAGACTCTGGGACACCATTGGTATCAGGTTGGTTATGAAAGTTACATTTACTTTGGTGAAATGTCATTGGACCAACATATACTAACTTACATTGGGATAACATTAAATAAACAACCCCAAAACAATGTTGCATTTTTTTTTCATTATCTTCTAATGCCTCGGTTGTAGGCTTTTCATTTGCCATTCAAAAGCCTCAGTGCAGCTCCCAAGCCTGCCAAAAAATAATACTAATACTAATAATTTGCATCTGAAAGGGCCATTTCCCAACTGATGGCAAGTGTCTTTCGTTTCCTGTGCTGTCCTAGGACTTGTACTCCAGTCTTGGCAGTAAGAGCCATCAGTGCACAGATTTAAAGTGTACAGATTTTAAAACAGTGAGTGCCACAAAATAACAAAATAGCCCTGAGCCTGATGATGTGGATTTTTCAGAAAGCAAGTTTAACAAACGGAGTTTCAACCCACTCTGTGTGCTAAGTAACTGACCTGTGACATGACATTTTAGAATATGTAATTTAATTAAATTAATTCACAGTTAATTTAGTCAGCCCTGAAAGAAGTTAACCCTTATTATACAATAGTTACTGAGTACTGAGTAAACTGGTTGCACAAGGGATTTCCATAAATGGTAATCCACCTCCACAGCACAAATGACCTCAGTAAGATATTGTACAGCAGGTTGCGTGCATACAACAGCTGGAGCATCAGTTAAAGGTTGCTGAGGTGACACAGGTTAATGATTTTACTTGTCATGTCAACATAAAAATTTTACGTCCTGTCTTGCATTTGTAATTCCAGAAAATAAAGAAGATTTTATGAAAAAAAAAGCCTGATTGTCTTTATGTGATACTTCAGAGGTGAAGGTCAGTCAGAAATTATGGGAGCATACAGCATCTCTGACCGCTTTTCTATCTCATGCATCAGCAGGACAGTCAGTGTCAGGGTCAGTCACCAGTTGTGTTGGAGACTGCTCTCCTCTTATTGTGTCAACATTGTGGAGGATCACATGACACCCATAACAATGAACACACATTTTATATCAGAGAATTACTACCTCCTACTGGTGACCATGAGCCTCTGTGCAACTTAAAAAAGACACTCCCAATAAAATATGAATGGCTTTCAGCTGGCAAATACTGGACAAAACACAAGCTGGGTTAAATTACCTCAGCAAGATGAGTTGTTTATTTAAAGCATATAGTGGGTATACTGTAGACTGACCAACATGCCGGCCAGTATTCATTACCAAATGGTCTATTAATACTGTCTTCATGCAACACAAAAATCAATTGTTACGCGGTGCGGTATGGAGAGCCGCACCACGCGATGTTTTTTAATTATAAGAGCCCTTATGCTGGGCGTTAGAGTGGGTCAATGAAATAGGAGTTAGTGAGAGTGCTTGTGATACACACGGGAAGACCTTCCCGTTTGGAGATAGCGTGGGATTATTAATTAAGGAACTTAAAAGGAAGATAAATGAAAAATGTGAAAACACAAAATAAACAGAGCTCCGCCGTCTACGCGAGAACGGACGGGGCTCTGGAAAACAAAACAAAACTTGTCCTCTCGGGGCATTCACCCTCACCGAGGACTTTTTGGGAGAGAGAGAGAGAGTTTGTGCTTCGTGCACTAATACACCGTACTGAGCGCGCACGCTGTACTGCTGCGTGCCGCTCTCTCTCTCGCTCTCGCCGGCGTCTTAAATAGACAGGGGCTGGGGCTTTGCCTCTGTCCCTAAACAGCTGTCTGTCTGTCTGTCTTTTATTTCCTTCCTTCCTTCCTTCCTTCCTTCCTTCCTTCCTTTTCTTTGGCCCTGATACCTTCACCGGTGCTACCTAAATGATCGCACGGAGTGCGCCGGTATCAGGACCCTTAAATAAGCACACCGTCAGGTGCGGCTCGTTCAAGCTGATTGCCTGACGGCGGCGTTGCCTAGCAACCGTGTGTATAAATGGCCGTGCTTTTGCCTGTTCAGAACTCCGCGTGGTAACAACTTGCGGATCTGCCCGTTCTGAACAGTTTAAGCACGGCTCTGCCCCTCGCGCGACCCGCATCAATACATCAATATAATGGTTTCTTTTTTATTATTATTTAAGCCTGATAGAATATATTTATAATCAAGATTATTTGTATGTACAACAAAGCCTTCATTCAACAAAGATAATCTTTAGGAAATATTTTAATTTAATTAAAATTTTAATCACATTTTCTTCTTTTTTTTATTTACTTGCTCATTTGTCAAGTTATTTTATAAAAATTCCATAAAACTTCTATTAAAATTTTTTGTGAATAGTACATCTTCCAAAGGAGATCAATTATTCCTGAGATGCAATATATTGAAAGGCTGTACATACAGTTGTGTTCAAAATAATAGCAGTGTGTTGAAAAAAGTAAGTAAAGCTCCATATCCATATAATAACTTTTAATTTAAATCACACAAATGCATTGGACGTCCTGCACGTTCTATTCTTAATCACAACATGAAGGAAAATGTGCTAAATGTATTATTAGCTTACAGAAAGTGAAGAAAAACAAATATTAGACTGTTCAAAAAAATAGCAGTGTCATCATTCATCTTTGCAAAGTGATGAATTTACCGTTTAAACAAAAATGCTTGAAGTTGTATCTTTCTTGTGCATCTCTGAACTAATATTTAGTTGTATAACACGGTTTCTGAGAACTGCTTCACATCTGTGACAATTGTACTACACACCACAATTCCTCTGCATTTCTTGGTTTTGCCTCAGAAACAGCATTTTTAATGTCGGCCCGCAAGTTTTCTATTGGATTAAGGTCTGGGGTTTGGGCTGGCCACTCCATAACCTTAATCTTGTTGGTCTGGACAAGATGCTGCTCGATTACTGGTGTGTTTGGGATCATTGTCTTGTTGAAACATCCATTTCAAGGGCATTTCCTCTTCGGCATAAGGCAACATGACCTCTTTAAGTATTCTGATGTACTCAAATTGATCCATGATCCCTGAAATGTGATAAATAGGCCCAACACCACAGTACGAGAAGCTTCCCCATATCATGATGCTTGTGCCTCCATGCTTCACTGTCTTCACAGTGTACTGTGGCTTGAATTCAGTGTTTAGGGGTCGTCTGACAAACTGTCTGCGGCCTTTAGACCCAAAAAAGTACAATCTTGCTTTCATCAGTCCACAAAATATTGCTCCATTTCTCTTTAGGCCAGTCAGTGTGTTCTTTGGCAAACTGTAACCTCTTCAGCACATGGTTTTTGTTCAACACTGGGACTTTACGGAGGCTTCTTGCTGATTGCTTGGCTTTACATAGCCGTCTTCTAATAGTAACAGTACTCACAGGTAACTTTAGATGTTCTTTGATGACGCTGGAACTGATCATTGGCTGAGTCTTTGCCAATTTTGTTATTCTTCCATCCATTCGAATGGTAGTTTTCCGTTTTCTTCCACTTCTTTCTGGTTTTGGTCTCCATTTTAAAGCATTTGATATCATTTTAGCAGAGCAGTCTATCATTTTCTGCACTTCTTGTATGTTTTCCCATCTCTAATCAACTTTTGATCAAAGTACGGTGTTCTTCCTAACAATGTCTGGAACGACCCATTTTACTCTGATTTTCAGAGAGAAATGCACAGGACAACATTTTCTGCATTTATCCTTAAATAAGGGGAACTTGTTTGACACCTGTTTTTCACAGAATAATTTACCTCTCCAGGTGAACTCCACACTGCTATTATTTTGAACACGCCTCATTTCAATTAATGATTCAATTACACAGAATCAGGTGCATGCAAGTCATGACTGTTGGGCCTGTTGGTTTTCTATCACTCCACTACACCTACAAGTCAAATATTTACCATGAAGAAATATAATTTCTCCCAAAAACAATTACTTATCTGGTTACTGATGTTGGACTGCTATTGTTTTGAGCACAACTGTAAATACAATTATTCCACATTTAATACATATTGTTCCTGTATTTGGGGTATTTAAGTCAAACTTGGATTAATTTGGGAGGGGCGTCCTGATTTTCTCCCTAATTCCCTACCAGTCAGGGATGGCCCGAAGACTATCATGTGTTTCCTCCGAGCCATGTGACACCTGCCAACTGCGTCTTTTGGAGCTGCTCACTTATGCACCATTGGGAGCGGCATAACACACTCCTGGTGTTTAACTTGGAAAAAAATATGCAGCAAATAAGTGAGGGGAAAAAAGAAACATATCTATTCTCACCTGAATCTGTTCGCACCTGGGTTCAATAATAAACAAGTGGAGTATGATGTTTAAATAGAAATCTAAAGGTTTTACAGTTAGTTAACATCACAGACTGTAATTGACTCTTACTGCGTATACTGCGTGTTTCACTCCGACACTTTAAGGAGGAAACGCAGACCAAAGCAAGTTTAAACAGCAGAGATGAGGTGCAGTGTGCGGGGTTTTATCTGTTACTCTATGTGAGTATTTAACATGATTAAACACTGAGCGCGCTGCTGTAGGAAACTGTTTGAAACAATGTAAATGCTTTACAGCACTAGAGGCAGGCAGTTTGATTAGCAGTATAATGCTGCATAGCTTTGTTTAAACAAATAGAACTTCAAACTTTTTACTCAAGTTAAAGTCATAAGTACATGATGTCCTAAAATGTATTTGAAGTGCAAAAGTACTACAAGTACTCCACAAACAAAACAGTACTTAAACATTATTAAATTTGCCATTGATGACATAAATGTGCTACGTACTGTACTAGTAATTAAAGCCATGAAATATAACAGTTAAGTAGTGCAATATTTCTCTCAGAATTTTAATTGAGAAGTGAAGTGAAATATGTTGTGTATGTTGTGATATGTAAGTAAAAGAAACTAAGACTGATTTTAAATTGTTTTATTGTGTGAAACATGTTATATATTTTCAATATCTCTTATATCACAGCACCATGGAGTGGTGATATGGAGATAAAACAGGAGGTAAATGTCAACCATTTTAATGTTACTGAAGTATTAAACATGCAACCATTGAATCGAAGAAATTAAAACGCTTTAAATATTTCACTTTATTTAGAATATACGAATTTTCCCCTAGAATATACTGGATTTTCCATTAACTAAAGTAAAAAAATTGATATAGTTGATTGTAATGTGTAAATAAAGTTGTGTATCATTTTTGTACACGGGACAAAGACATGTACAAGGGATGTTCAAGTCAAAGCAGGACCTTTGATTGTGCAGAATAACAGAACACACTTATAAGAGTAAAAGCTTCCTATATTTTTTCTCTATATATGAGGTTGTGCATGGTTCTGCAAGAGCAAAATGCCTTTGGTGATCATAGCATTCCGTTTTTCGTAAAACCATTCCACTGGAATATTCACCGGAATGACTGTAATGGGCTCTGTAAAATCAAATCGGTTTTACGTCTTTGTTTCACAAAAAGTCCCGCTTTGACTTGAACACCACTCGTAGATCAGTATGATTTATTACTCCAAAAAGTATGTACTTGAACAGAAGTACTATTTTACCAGTCTGCTAGGCTTTACAGTAACAGTCAAACCTGTACACTATTTTTCCTTTTTTAGATTACAGCTTATGGGATGGCAGTGTGAGCTCTGCATATTTGTCGCATCATCAAAAGCAACTTCATCATTATGGAGTGAAGCATGGTACCGCTGGTCATGGATATTTAGTGTCCTGTCTTCATTTAGACTGTATTGCTTCTTTAAGACCTGAGAAGGTCTGCACACACATTTGTATGGATCCCACAGTTTGCAGGAAACTGAAGTGTGCAATGTTTCAGATTTCAAATGTGACTCATTAGATTCTAATAAAAAAAAAGTCTACTATCCAGATGGTAACTGTATAATACTGGTGGCAGAAGTATTGTTTGTGAGACTGTTTTCTAATAAGATCAATTCAGCTCATTGTTTATGATCTTGTTACCTGTCATTTGCAAAGTAAACCAAGTTTTAGTGACATGAGTTTAGACTTCATGTCTTGTCAAATAAATGTTTAATTAAAATGGTAATGTGTGTATCGATTCTTTGTTTATAATCTGGTTTCATTAGATACAGTACATTTGACCTGAATTAAAATACTTCTTGAGTAAAGGGTAAATACAGTTAAAAAAATTAAGTGCAACTTATTAATTCTGTGATGGAGCAGTTTGAATTAAATTCATTTAAAATATTTAGTAAATGTAGCACATTTGTTTGTTAAATAATAGTCTAATTTTCAATTTCTTCTACCTTGCATTTCAATAATAGCTACTCAATTATTTTACGCATTTTCACTTGTGGTGTAACCATTGCATTGACTTCTGATTTTGATTACATTTACTCAATTTTGTTCATCATTGTATAAATATAGTTATTCAGGTTTACTCAATTTTTTACTGACTTGTACTCAATTCATGAAGTATATTTAATATGATTTTGCAAGTTTTTATATTTATTCAATATTTTTAAGTGTAAAAATGTTTCACCAAAAAAATTGAGTACAGCACAGTTTTATTTTTTAGAGTGTGGAGACACACATTAAATAAATAAAAAATACAAATAATTAGCATTCAATATCAGTGGCGTGTTATGCCTAAAGACAAATGGAGTCAGATTTCCTCTCTTTTTTCCCCCAGGTTTGTTGTTGCTGGCTGCCATTTTTCAATGATTATTTTACTAATTATTTTAATATATTTTTGTCCAGACATCACAGTTAAAATGAAATGCAGTACCATGTTTCACACACACACACACACACACACACACACACACACACACACACACACACACACACACACACACACACAATTGAAAGTCAGGCCAATTGGATTCCCTTTCTAAAAAATATAGAAAGATTAACCAATCATAAAATTATAGCCTTATCAAACTTAACCAAGTCAAACTGTGAATTGTGAGAATTGTGAGCCAAGGGGAGACAGAGTGCAGCTGGTTCCCTTGGTAAAAGGTGAAGGATCAACCAATCTGGTGAGGCTGTTGTCACATCGCTAGCCAGATGCCATTCTACATCATTGTTAGTTAGCAAACATTAGAAAATGCAGCTGTGGAGCTTACATGGAAAAACACTAACTGTGTAAACCGCAAAAAATAAGAATATAACATTTTTCATGTTATGTTCAAGTCATTTCTAATACATGGAGTCTACTTGATATTTTGATATGAATGTATATTTAACATTTCTTGTTTGAGTTTGTAATTAATACTTCTTTTATTTTTTAATCTTTGCTGCACATTGCCTGGTTATGCATTTGGGAACCGTGTGAGTGTATGTGTGCAGGTAGCATCAACTGGAGTGTGAGTATGTGCATGCATTTTTTTTTTTTTTTTTAAGGTTAAATCATATCTGGCACTCTGCAAGCTTATCTGGCTGTTAAAGTGGCAACATATGATATACAACACACACACACACATCTATATATATGTAGATATATAGATAGATAGATAGAGAGAGAGAGAATAAAAAGGACATAGAAGTCATCTTATCTGGCTTTCTTAAAAAAAAAAAATCCCCATACTACATTTACTTTTTTTTTCTATTTCAAATAAAATTAATTTCAAAATGTTTTTTAAAAAGCTTCTTTTTAGTTTAAGGACAAAAATGACAACCAGGGACCGGGACGCAATCTCAGGCCGGGAAATCCTGCACCAACCCAGGCCATCCTATGCACCCAAATTAATTTAGAAACCACAGACAGCCTTATTTTTTCCCACTAATAAAACCCGAATTCTGGAAAAGTTAAGACATTTTTTAAATTTGAATAAAATGAAACAAAGATTTTTAAATCACATGAGGCAATATTTTATTCATACAACATTTTATATTGTGCATAAAATTTCTCCATTGCACATTTGTTCTATCATGAATAAAATAGTGGCCTATGTGATTTAAAAGTATTTTGGTTTTCATTTTATTCAAATAAAAAAAAAAAACATCCCAACTTTTTCGGGAATTCAGGTTGTGTATATGTATATGTATATAAAATAGTTTAAATATTATTGTATTTTTCTTGTAGCTGTCTCTTCTTCTGCTCTACTGTAACACCTGTCAAAATTGTCTCCACCTTGGTGCAAAACAACCACCTCATTTTAATTAGATGTGTATATCTAAATGTATTTATTTATTTTTTATCTTAAAATGACTTAGATATTCAAATTAGCCAAACAATAAATTGCATTCAGTAAGTTAAAATATTTTTTTTCCTTCTACCTGTCTCAGTCCCTGCCTGAATCCTGAATGTATGTTCAAATAAGCAGACATAATTTTCCTAAACTGCTGCTTTTTGTTGGAAACTGGCAGACAATAAAATGTGAAAAATACTTTCTGATGCAATGATTTCAATCAATGTTGGGATACTATAGAGGGACTATCGAGAGCATCCTGAGCGGCTGCATCACTGTCTGGTTTGGGAATTGTGCCATATCAGAACACAAAACCCTACAGAGGATAGTGAGGACAGCAGAGAAGATCATCGGGGTCTCTCTTCCCTCTATTGAGGACATCTACACCACACATTACCACGAAATATTGTACGTCATGTTTGTCTCATTGTCACTTTGTCGCATGTGCACTTTATGTTGTCCCTTTTGTATAACAACGTAGATAGTTCCCTGTTACCTTAAATGTCAATCTGTTTTGTATCAGCTAGCTAGCTACTGTAATTAGGTCTGCAAGTTAGCTAGTTAGTCTTTTGTTAATTTATGTTGTTAATTTATGTGGTCATGTCAATCTGTCTCGTCTCAGCTAGCCAGCTAATTAGGCTTCTTAGTTTGCTAGTTACTTTTTTCTATTAATTTATGTTGCAAGTTTATGTTGCATGTAGCACCTTGGTCCTGGAGGTACGTTGTTTCATTTCACTGTGTACTAACTTGACGTCCATCACCCTGGAATAGGCTCAATCTGGAACCATCAGACCACATGACCTTTTTCCATCGCAAAGTCCAATCTTTATACTCTGTAGCACACATACAGTAAGCCTTTTTTTCTGACTCACTAATAAGTGGTTTTCTTATGGACACAGCTGTTTAGTCCCAATCCATCTTCTCATTGTGTATAAAAATGTTCTTAGTTGGAATGTTAAACATACAAGGGGTAGTCAAAGTGAGATTTTGATTGTGCAGAATAACAGAAAGCAGTTATGTGAGTAAAAATTTGCTTTATTTTTCCTATATAATCCCCTGCTACACTCATACACTTGGTCCACTAGTGTATCACTGGGATATCTGACCATTTTTGATGGTCACATTCACATTCAAACTTAAATTATTTTGATTGTGTAAAGCTCCTTTTCGACAATGACAATTGTTAAAAAGTGCTATACAAATACAATTTAATTAGTTCTTGCTTACCATAAAAGGTAGAAAGCCATAATCAGTCTGCCTGCTTCACATTTGAAGCGCTGGCCTTCCAGGAACTCCTTTAATGGCCTAAACATGTGGAAATGGCTTGGAGTGAAGTCAGGACTGTACAGGTGATGTGGCCGGGGGTACTCCCAGCAGAGTTCCTGTAATGTGTAAGTGGTGTTGGTGAATGATTGTGTGTGCACAGTTCAGATGCATCTCTTGAGAAGTTAGGGACCACTGATTTTCAAGAAGTGTTCCACTTCCTGAATGTTTTCATGAACAACTGCAATTGGCCAGGCAGTGGATTTCTTAGTTCAGTCTGTATTTACTTTGTTTTGTTTCTTTTGAAATCTTTTTGCCCTTCATACCCTTTATGTATAAACTTGTCAAGTAAGTAAATATTTAATTATGTGTATGAATGGTCGTGTTTTCTTTTGGATTATTTTTAGTTTATACACATAGTATAGACAAGATAAAGAACTAAAATAGCATTTTAAGTATTTGAATGATGAACCAAGTAACAATATTGTAAAAGGTGGGCCTTGTCTTGGTTTAGCAGGTGCAAAAAGCAAGGGTTTAATGTTTTTATATCTGGGCAACTATACAGTACATCATCTGTGCTAGATATGATAATGATCCTTGGGTCTGAGCTGGACCACTTCTGGCCTAAAGTTACATAAGCTCTACAGAACATAGCTGTGCCAGTTTTGGCCCATTGTGCAAACATAATCTGGCCCAAATCCATTTGGCAGGTTTGTTGGAGATTTTGAGAAAGTCTTGACCAGATCAAGGCCAGTGTAGTTTTGTTTCTGCGTCTGATTGGGGTAAATATAATAAAATAAAAAGTTGATCTGTCCTAGATTTACATCAGATTTGCGCTGTATTTGGCCTGTTTGGTCAGCCAAATTTTGTTACCAGATCTGTTAAAGATTTTGGAAAATGCTTGGGCCAGTTCTGGGCCAGAGTAATGAGTTTGCTATTAGGGTAACGAACTGGACTCCATATTAACTTAAACACATTTCCTGTTATACTGAACCTCCAGCCTCCTAACACGCAGTATGACTACAGATCAATCCCTGTTATCCATTCTCATACAATCCAAGATAGGTATCCTGAGTCTGGTTATCCTCAAGGTTTCTTCCTACTGCTATCTCAGGGAGTTTCTCTCAGCTTGCTTCTCATTTTGATTAATACGCATTCTCACATTTCAAGCACATTTCTACAATTTGTGATTCTGTAAAGCTGCTTTGTGACACTAACCATTGTTAAAAGTGCTATACAAATAAAATGTAATTAAATGTAGACTTAACTGTTTAGATAGCCAAGGGGAAAAAATAATGGTTCCAGTGTGGCTGTGCTATAGGCTTGAGTGGGATATGGTGTAGAGCAGAGTACAGTAAGTTCCTTCAGGTACAGTAGTGTGGTGGCGTGAAGGGGGCTGGCTCGAACTCAGCCGATCCCCTGATTTTAACAACTGTAGCCAATTACGCCATCTTGGGATTTGCACCCAATGAAATAAACAACCCAGGTTCGTTCACTGAACATGCAAGAGGCGTGGATTTTGTACATGAACGTTTATTTTCAAATAAGCAACGTTTATACACTATGTAGCAGTTCAAAAGTGAATTCAAACAATACTAAAAGTAGTTGCAACATCAAGGATATGCAATGTTAAGAATGATAAACATACTAAAATACACAAATCAAATTAGAACTGGAGCTTACCAGTGGGTAAGCAGACTATGAAAGAGAGAGGGGGATGAATATCCCAGCAAGAGTCACCCCAAACACACAAAATCCCCTGTGATAATCGGCACAAGCGGGTGACCAACACGCACACAGGAAGAGGAAACCAACCCCAACACGTCGCACTGCCACCACCTTTAGCTCACAGCTCTACAAGATTGGAAAATATAATCATTCAAATAAAAACACACAACCAGTAAAACAGAAGGAAAAGAGTAACATTTTACAATTAAAAACCTCAACATAAAAAAAAGTTCTCAAACAGATAGAATGCATGCACAGCAGCAATATGGCATTGCGGCATAATACATATATTTACCCGATAACAGTAAAGCAAGAAACAAAAAAGAAAGCAAGAAAAAAAAAAGAAAGCAAAAGTACCAGTGATAATGCAAGCAAGATTAATGCAAAGCAACACAAATGCGTTCATGCAAAGCAAAGTAAAGCAAAACAAACCAAAGCAGATGCGAAGCAAAACAAAAAGCGAAACAACGTTCATGCAAAGCAGCAGCGTTTATGCATAAATCCGCAGCACACACTTCGACCTATAGTTTCTATGATCAGAATGAAACAAATTAACAGGTACACACCACAGAGAATAATAAATGTACTAAATAAAAAGTAAATACCTGTTCCCAGAATGTTAGATGCAATCCCGGTTACAACCAGGAAGTACAGGAAACGAGCCACTTACCGACACCAGTAGGGCAATGTTGTCCAAAAGGGAACCCAAAACTCTAAGTGAGAACTATAACAGGCAACAATAAGTACCCGAAACTATAGTCACAGAAATTAGTGTATAGCGTTCATACCTGAAACGAAATCGGAAGTTGGGCGTGGAGCAAAAGGCATGCTCTCTAAACGACGGAGAGTCGACAGTGGTCAAGTTGGTTTTATATTGGACATTCGCCACACATTCAAGATTATCCCTTCTCTATCTTGAGGAATAAACACACAAAAATGACAAATCGCATTTTTTTCTAGCCATGTCCCCTTAGGGGCTCAGTAGGAATAGACAGAGAATCTGTTTTTTTTTATTTATTTTTTTTAGATCTTCTCCTGTTACAGCCTGCTGGAGCTAAATCTTTCAGAAACGCTGCTTACCGGAGCTTTATACAGAGGGAGTCACTAAGGGACCATCTAAAAAGTGCATGACCAAGACCCCGTTTGTTTACAGAAGAATACACAAGATTACAGAGAAATTGTAGGTTATTTCTGTATTAATGACCTTTTATGATTTTAATTTTAGAGCCAACAGGAACTCAAACTCTGCTAAGTGTGTGTTAAATTATGAGTGTGCTTATCTTTACACACACAGAGTGTGGTGTGTCCTCAAATATGTATTCCTTATTGGGGGAAACATTTATCACATGCAGCAGCACACACATCTCTCCTGTACTGTGTGCAGGGCCGTGTACAGACCTTTTGAGGGGCATGTGCTGAAACTGAAAAAAGGACACTCCTCCAACCCCTCCACCACCAAAAAAATAACACACAATAATATTCTTATATTATATTTAATTAGTATTAAATTTTATACAGATAATATAGACATATAGAGGGTATCTTTAAAACTAATTACAACAACACTCTTCTGTGACCCATGTGTTTGAAGATGTTTATGACCGCACTGTGATCCACTAGGATGTCCCTCTCTATAAGGAGAAGGATGGAGAGTCTCTTCTATGAGCAGAGACTTCGGAGTTGGTTCTTAATTAACCTCATTTTTTAAAAGGATCTCTCCACAGTTGTAGTTGATACAGGTAGGGTGGCATATACTCTAAGCATTTCCATTAGTGTAGGGAAAACGTGCTAGCCACTGGTTTCTTTTAGATTTAAAAGCATACCCTTCATGCCACTTGACTTGAAGGTGGTACAGTATGAAACACCTTCAGCTCTGTCTGTTGTGAATTTACTCATTTGCTCTTTAATTTTATTGTACTACATTTCCCACCATCCTTAGTAAACTACATATGATGCACTACATTACCCATACTCCCATGGGTCAAGGTCTATACAGTAAATAGACCTCATTTCCTTTGTTTGGCCTTTTTTTTTTTTTTTTGTATTGGTGAGGTGTGGGTGGTTGAGCCACCTAACCAGGTCCTTTGAGTCCAGTTCTAATGATGTGTTAAGTAAGTTTGGTTTGTTAATTGTATGGCTTATATTTGTTTATTTGATTTATTTGGACTGGGCTCAATATATATTTTATTTGATAATGTTTGTTGATTATTGTATGAGTCTGATTTCTTCTGTATTGTTTTTAGTGACTAAAGACCATCATCCTGCACAACTTGTTTATCCTGTTAATTTCATCCTGTTATTCCTGTTCATCCTAACATCTGCCTATTTACATCTTGAGATTTTTATCATGTGATTCCTTAAGCTTCATGTGAACTGGTTAAGACCTAAGTATTCAGTTACTTAAAGTAATAAAGGAAAGCAAAGGACTGCAGTTTCCAGTGTTTTAATCAGACACACCACAAAGTTTCTACAATTCCCACGAACACTGGATATTTAACATCTAAGATCCAACAAATGGTCCTTCGAGCCGGATGTAGAAATTTAGTGGAATGGATTATCATGCAAGACCTGCAGTCCGGCGTAGTGTAAGAACTAGAAGACCCCCTGCCCGTTTTGCAGACTGTGTGGTACGAGAACATGCTCCTTCCCCACCTTCATCAACACTTGTCATAAGTGAGCATCATCAAATAGACAATGGAAATTCACGTCCCATAAAATCTGTTCCTTGCTGATCTGCTCAAGGTGATCAATCCCAACGTGACTTGCTCAACATGGATGTTAAACAAGAAATACTTGGACTTGGATATGCTTGGTGAGATCATGTCTAGAATGTTACAGTTAACAGTTTCGTCTAAGCATTCTGATTTATCAGAGTCTTTTGATGATGTTTCTGATGATGAAAATGACTTTGCTAATCCACCTATTGTTCAGGAATTGTGTGCATGCTCCTGCTTCTGCTCCATTGTATTAAGAATGCTGAACAGAAATCTACATGTAAGAAAGGTCATTCATTAGCTGCTCCTTCACCGCTTCCATTGAGTCGGCCTAATTCTCTGCCTCCCCCACCTTCTTCATTATTATGTAGTCCACCCCAACGTATGCATACACATGATGCTTCCCAATCGCAATTAAATACTATGATCCAGCCTTCTGTTGTCCCATTAGTCCCTGATCCCTCTAATCCTCATTCTCTCCAAATCCAATTACCACTGGTGCGACTGCAACCAGCTGTTTCACCACAGCCAGGCACGTATTTACCTAGTAGTTCTATCTCTCCACGTTTGGTTAATACACAGTTGTCTTCACAGGTAACATCAGTCCAGTAACCTTCTCATCCACAGCCAATTCCACTTGCATCTTCGGTTAATGTAAGTCAGCAACCTGCTTCGTTCATTCAACCAATTGCCCCTACTAGTCAGGAAACTACAATCCCACCCATTTATTCTTATCCATATCCTCAGCCATTTCATGCTTTATACCATGTTCCATCTCTATTTCCATGTTCCATCTCAATCTTTCATATTTCTCGTGTTCAGGGACCTTCCTTTCCCTTTTTGGTAAATGATGACCCACATGAAATTGCAATGTTGCAGTTAGCTTTGACAAATCTGTTATCACCTTATGAGCCAGAACATTACAAATATCATATCTTGCTGGATCATTTAAAATTTCCTCCTGCTCGTAATCTTGCTTTAGCTTATGCTTTAGCTTTAGCTTATGATCCTAGACTGTATAGTGTGGCTCTCTTAGCACTTCAAAGCAAGTATGGGCAACCTCACCAATTAGTTTTGAGAGAAATTAAAGCCATCTTAGCTCTTCCTAAGGTGAGACCAGGTGACAGTAGAGCATTTAATAGCTTTGCACTAAAGGTTCGAGCTTTAGTTGGTATGATCCAATCTGTAGGTCAAGATCAAGTTCAATCTGAATTAACCTGTGCGTCTCATGTACAGCAACTACTTAGTAAACTGCCTACAGAACTTGTGACCAACTTTGCCCGTTATGTTCGTACTGTTCTACATGGTCAAAGTTACAACTTGATTAACTTTTCTGTCTGGCTTCTGTCTTAAAAGTCTAAGGGGGTCAGATCGGGAGACCTTGGGGGCCATTCAACTTCCTTTCAGAAATGAGAAGGTTATTACTAGGCCCAAACAGGACCAGGAAGCTATCGACTTATTAGCCTCCAAGACTCAAAGAGTTGAGGTCAGTGGCGTACAAAGATATGCTACTCCCCTATTGCGTGTTGCTTCCGCTGTACAGTTACGAGTCTCACCAAAGGTAGTCATGCCCTCCCTTAAATGTACTGAACGCCATCTTCAACCAAACACTGAATCTGCTGCTATTTATGACAAAGAAATTGATAAGTTAAAGGAGTCTGGTTACATTTCTAAAGTGGAACCTAATGATTCGGATGGTGAATCCTGGTATATCCCTCATCATCTAGTGGAGCATAATGGGAAACCACAAATTGTTTTCAATTGTTCCTATCAATGGAAAGGTATATCATTGAACAATCAACTTCTTCCTGGTCCACAACTGGGCCCTTCCTTACTTGGTGTTTTACTCTGATTTCGTCAGTATCCAGTGGCAATGAGGCGACATAAGATCTATGTTTCATCAAGTTAGGCTACTGCCAGAAGATCGTCAGCTTCTACGGTTCCTGTGCCGCAATATGCAGAGGTCAAATCCACCTGATGTCTATAAATGGCAAGTTTTGCCTTTTGGCACACTATGTAGCCCATGTTGTGCAACATATGCTTTACACAGGCATGTCTATGACTATCAAGAAGGATATGAAGATATAGTGAATTCCGTACTTCAGTCATTCTACATAGACAACTGTTTAGAGAGTTTCCACAATGTACAAGCGGCTCTGAGCCACCTTGATCGTATGCGCTCTCTACTGATGAGTGAGGGGTTTGAAATCAGACAATGGGCAAGTAATCAGCCTGATGTTGTCCAACATCTCCCTCCTGAAGCTAGGTCTGAGAGTTCAGAACTATGGATCAGTCAAGATCGCTTGGACCCCAAGGAAGGAGTTTTGGGTCTGAGCTGGCACTGTCCTTCTGACTCACTGTGGTATCGAGCTCGAATTGTGGAGCATAAAGCAACAACTATGCGCAACATCTATAAAGTCCTTGCTAGTCAATATGACCCATTAGGTTATATTATTCCCTTCACAACACAAGCTAAGGTCATTGTACAAAAATGCTGGATGAAGTCATGGGGTTGGAATGACCCCCTCATGCCAAGTCCTATTCAACAGGCCTGGAAGGCTTGGGAAAGTGAACTCCTTGACCTGTCTTTAATACAGCTTCCTCGCTATTATTTGACTTCCATTTCAGAGCAAATTGCATCTAGGGAGTTGCACATTTTTTTGTAATGCCTCAGAAAGCGCATATGGGTCAGTAGCTTATTTGCGAATGGAAACTGACAAAGGTGTGGTACATACTACTTTCCTGAAGGCAAGATCTCGAGTTGCTCCAAAAAAGCAAATATCCATCCCTCGCCTTGAACTTTGCCCTGCTCTAACAGACGCACAGCTTTCTAAATTTTTGCAGAAGGAGCTGACTCTTCCTTTGACAAATACTGTGTTATGGTCTGACTTAACAACTGTTTTGTCATGGTTGCATTCCCTCTCTTGCCGTTACAAAGCTTTCGTAGCCAATCGTGTCACTGAAATCTTGGAACTCAGCGATTCTTCTTCCTGGAGATATGTTCCTTCTGTACAGAATCCAGCTGATGATATCACTAGAGGCAGAACACTTGATGAGCTAGCCAAACCTGATCATAGATGGCGACAAGGTCCACCATTTCCGAAGTGTCTTCCACACCAATGGCCCAAAAATCTAGTATATAGACCTGATGGTCCTGATCCTGAACTCCGCAAACCACTATTTTGAGGTTTAACACAATTGAGCGACATTGTACTCCCAGACCCTTCCTGTTCCCAGTCATGGGCAGAATTAATATTTACTACAACGGAGTTATTGCAAAAACAAAGTCCAGATTCCTGTGTCCAAGCCTAAACACTTCTTTTAAGACAAGCTCAGAAACAAAGTTTTCCCTCTGAAGTGCTTAAAGGAAGGGAAGCTCATTGAATCTCAAAGTCATCTTATTACACTTTCTCCTGAATTCCAAGAAGAAACAGGACTTATTGTAGTAGGTGGCCGGCTTAGACAAGTAGAGGATATGGAGCCTGGAATGGTCCATCCGGTCGTTCTTGACCCAAAGCATCCATTATCCAGTCTAATTATCAAAGATTGTGATGAGAAACTTTTCCATCCTGGTCCAGAGAGAGTTTTCTCAGAACTCTGGCGCAATTATTGGATACTTAGAGGAAGACAAGCTGTAAAGAAACATCAGTGGTCTTGTTTGGAATGCAGGAAGTGGAGAGCTAAGCCATCTATCCCTCAAATGTGAGATCTTCCACTCTCCAAACTCCCATTGTTCAAACCACCCTTTTGGTCCACTGGAATGGATTGTTTTGGTCCATTCTATGTCAAAGCTGGCCGTAGAACAGAGAAGAGATGCGGCATTCTGTTCAAGTGTCAGACTACCCAATGTCTGCACCTTGATTTGCTAACTAGTTTAGATGTGGACAGCTTTCTAATGGCTCTATGCCGTATTATAGCCAGGAGAGGTCAGCCATATGAGATTCTTTGTGATCAAGGAAGTAATTTTCATGGAGCTGCAAGAGAATTGAAGGAAGTTTTCCAGAATCTTAGTATTGAATTACAAGATAAACTAAAGAATCACCATATTCAATTTAAGTTCAAACCTCCACAAGCTCCTCACTTTGGAGGCTCATGGGAAAGAGAGATTTGTTCAGTTAAAACAGCACTGCGAGTGGTACTCGGCAACCAAACAGTATCAGAGGACGTTTTACAGACAGTTCTGACAGAGGTTGAAGGAGTGTTGAATTCAAAACCACTTGGTTATGCCTCTTCTAACATTTCAGACCTTGATCACATCACCCCAAATCTCCTCCTTATGGGGCGGCAAGATTCCTCTTTACCCCAGGTGATACATGCAGACACTAAGATCCTAGGCCGTAGACCAGTTTTGGGCATCCTTTATTCGAAATTATCTACCCAGCCAGCAACTCCGGCAAAAATGGAATAGAGAGAACCCTAATTTAAATGAATCTGCTGTCATTCTAGTTATTGATTCTCAACTCCCTAGAGCATCATGGTCTATTGGTAGAGTAGTACGCCTTTTACCTAGTCAGGATGGACGTGTCATAGCAGCTGAGATTACCATTAAAGGACAAACTTATGTACGTCTAGTTGCCAAGTTAATTCCATTATCTAAAATTGATGAATAGCAAATACATGACTGTATTTGAGGGCGACTGTTGTGAATTTACTCATTTGCTCTTTAATTTTATTGTACTACATTTCCCACCATCCTTAGTAAACTACATATGATGCACTACATTACCCATACGCCCATGGGTCAAGGTCTATAAATAGACCTCATTTCCTTTGTTTGGCCGTTTTTTTTATTTTGTATTGGTGAGGTGTGGGTGGTTGAGTGAACACCTAACCAGGTCCTTTGAGTCCAGTTCTAATGATGTGTTAAGTAAGTTTGGTTTGTTAATTGTATGGCTTATATTTCTTTATTTGATTTATTTGGACTGGGTTCAATATATATTTTATTTGATAATGTTTGTTGATTATTGTATGAGTCTGATTTCTTCTGTATTGTTTATAGTGACTAAAGACCATCATCCTGCACAACATGTTTATCCTGTTAATTTCATCCTGTTATTCCTGTTCATCCTAACATCTGCCTATTTACATCTTGAGATTTGTATCATGTGATTCCTTAAGCTTCATGTGAACTGCAGTTTCCAGTGTTTTTATCAGACACACCACAAAGTTTCTACAATTCCCACGAACTCTGGATATTTAACATCTAAGATCCAACACTGTCTTCAGTTGCTGCTCCTCCTCAACACTATAAAAGTTACACAGTGTTTGTATTGCTTGGACAGCCTCTGTGTTTGGTGTGCCCACCCAGTTGTCATGAACTGTCAGGCTTTGGAATGCAATATTTGTTCCTGATGGCATCGTCCCATCTACTTTAAATCTTCTTCCGAGTTCCTCTGTGATTGTATCCAGGAACGTGAAATACACATTGGCTCGGTAGAACTCTTCAACAGTTTGGAAAGTATGGCTGTCTTGAGCTGCTGTAGCACTATGCAGGTATTGTGCTGGCACTTTCCTTTTCCTTCCATGGCCAGGAGGTACTGTGGGAATGTTAATACCTGCATCTTCTGCCTTTTCAATGGCTTTCTGGAATATGGTTTTAAATTCCTTTTCAGACCTCAGATTTTTTACTATGTCTAGCACACAATCAGTTACTGTGTAGGCAGTGGAGAGATCCAGATCTTTTTGTTGCAGAGCATTAGAGGTGACTCCAGTTACCTGGAAGACTTTGGTGGTGATTTCTAAGCAAAGAAGGAATTCAAAGTTGATAGCCCTCAGGTACATCTTTGCATCACCAGCAGCTGTGTCAGGTGGGTCTGACTCATTGATGTCTGTCAGAAGCTTGATTAAAGCTTTCAGAACTTTATTGAGGGCTTTTAGGGATCTTTCTCTGCAGGCCCACCTAGTGTCAGATAACTTCTGCAGCTCAACAATACGCTGACCAGGATACAATGACTGCTGTATACCTCTTTTTGGAGCCGGTGCAGAAAACATACAGTTTCTCCACCAAGGAGAAAAATGTCACAAAGTGAACACTGGACTTGGCACTCTCAACTAGTACCAGATTCAGCAGTGTGCCTGGCAATGAACATAAAGAGCTTTTTCATTGTGTGCCACTTATCCAGGAGTGTAGACCTTTGTACATTCCACTCATGTTCGTAGCTCCATCATATCCTTGGCCCCTTATGTTCTTCAAGTCAAGTCCATTGTCTTGAAGGAGAGGGATGACAACATTCTCCAACTCTTTTCCTGTTGTGGACTCAAGAGTGCAGACCTGTAGAAAACGCTTCTTTACTTCCATGTCACTTACATTGCGAACTACAAAGGATACCTGCTCTTTGTGGTCTCATCCAGAAGGATGGAGAATATTTGAGCTTCTTTGACTTCATTCTGTATTTTTCTCCTAATGGAGGTACCCAAGGACATTATTACGTCATTCTGGATCATGTTTGAAAGAAGGGGCACTTGGGGTCTTTTCATGGAGGCTTGTTTTTCCTGGATGGCATCCAAATGCAGCTTTGTTACACTATCATATTGGGCCAATGTTTTCACAAGTTCAGTAAAGTTGCCTTGGTTGGCACTTGAACTTGACTCATCATCTCCTCTAAAAGCTTGCCCCTGTCATGCCAGATACAAGGAAATATCAATCAAACGTGTTAGGAATTCCCTGTTTCTTTGTCTTTATCTCTCTCATGTTGCTTTCCCCTGAATATCTGATGTATCAAAAGCAGCTTGTAGAGCTTTTTTGGAATATATGTTCCATCTCACCATGCTCATCATATGGGACTCTGTTCTGGCATGCTCGTTAATTTTTCCAATGGCGCTCCTCCATGTATCTACGCCTAATGTCTTCCAGGCTGTTTTGTTCTTGATTTTTTCTTCTCTTTGAAAAATGCAACAACTAAAGCAGTACATGGCATCATTTTTAGGTGAATACTCCAACCATGGGCGATCTGTGTACCATCTCCTCAGGAAAGACAGTTCTGCGTTTTTTTTGAGAATGTCATAACAGGCTGTCAAGGTTCGACTTTCTCACACATTTCAATATGTCTGTCACTTAAATTAATATTAAACGTCTGCATGTGGGCAGGATGTGTAGGACAATTCAAAACCATTAGTTTTGCAATTACATCCTCTTTATTGGCAGCACGTCTATGCTGGCTTTCTTCTATTGCTTCTTCTGACTGTAACTCTCCTGCAGTGGCTCCAGTCTCCACATTTTCTGATCTATACTAGCAGTTCTATACTGGCTTTCTTCTCTTGCATCTCCTTCTTGCAACCCTCCTGCAGTACCTCCTTGATCTTGTTCACCAGAAAATTCTTGCACATTATCTATCACTTCCCTTTCTAAATCTGAATTACTACTTCCTTCCTTTTCTTCTCCCCTGCTACAAACTGGCCTGATCCATGAAGAAAGTGAGCTGCTACCCTTGGCTGCCTGCTGTCGCTCCCTCTCCTTCTTTTTCTTAATTCTCTCCTTACGAGGCATTGCACTGCAACCATCAAGTAATCAAAATTCACATCATTTGATCTTTAAAACTGTCATGATTGATATGTAGAGGTCACTAGAGGACAGCAATGCAATGTTGATTGAACTATAGGTCTACATGTTATACACCATTATAATGACATATGACAAAGGCATTTAAAAACCATTTAATTTCTAATTTATATTTTACGATAGCTTGGCATTATACAGTGCAAATACACCTGGCCTTCTAGTCAAGTTAGCTTTATCAATTTGCCTCCTTGGTGATTGTCTGTGTATTATTTGTCCTGTGTTTGTGAATTGGTTGTGCACCCTCTCTTATTTAATTGTGTAAGATGTTCATTTTCTTTTATTCTTTGTTTTGCATGCATGCAGATTACATTCTTCATGATAAAATGTATAGAATGCACAGTGACCTGATGATTCTCATTGTGTAAAGTTTTTTTTATTTGATACATTATTACAGTAGTAAACCATGTTTTTCTATGTTTATACATGTGAAGATGGGTGAGGAGTATTCAGTACTAGATTAAAAAATAAATAAATCTAGCCAGCAAACACATGCATAATATAATAGCATCATAAACTTTAACCAACCATGCTGTGTGACCATAGGCTATATAATATGATGAAATGTTAATAAATTACATCATGTCATTTACATGCATCAGCACATTCAGCAGACAGCCATGAAATCAAAATAGAAATTTCTTATAATATATTTTACCTAGCTGACAAGGACCACTCGGTCGCTTTGTGTCAAACTCAAATGCAGTTACACCGTGGGTTTTTGACCAGCGAATGTGTGCATTTTGTCCATCATTAAAACGACGACATCATATTACGTCAACCTCACACTGGTGTGGTGATGCATTATATGAACCTTTATAGACATATTAGTGTTTATTTCATAAAGACAACGTTGCACTTATTCAAACAAGATATTTTACCGTTACAAGACGAAGACATTCATCTGCTTCAGCTCTATCACTCTGACTGATGTGCTGAAACGTAAGTTTGTGGCGCTCAGGGGGCGGAGTTGTGAAGTTTGACTAACAGTTTGAGCGGTTTTAAGAGATGCGCTTTTTAATGCCTTTAATTGGTTAAATATTTGTTCAAATGACAAAGGGTTACCAATAGCATTGATTTATTTTTTAAAAAAACTCCCCCCAAAAATGGGCACTTCCAAGTGTAATTACAAAAAGGACATGTGCTCTGCACAGGTTGAGCCCTTCCTGTGCACGTGCCTGCTTCCTAATAACCGCCCACAAGCTTTGAAACTAGGCCCCCACGTTTTCTCTGCCCTCACACTCATCTTCTGTATCTCCACAAGGCTGTGTTCTGAGTCCATTACTCTATGCTGTTTACATACGGGCAGGATTAGATTTCATAGAATGTACAAGACCCATCCACCCACTTGTATGCTACCTTTAATGTCTACGTTCAATGCATGCACTTACGACCACTTAGAAAGTCAGTAAGCAAGCATGCTAAAGATTGATTCAGGGTTTTTCTGCATTTTACCATTATGATACCACCACAAAACTCTAGGTAGCCTACCACATGCATTGTAAAAGCCAGATTCTCTGCTTTTGATAACAGGTCACTTTTTATTTTCAAAGGCTTGAAAAATGTTTGAAATATTGAAAAAAGTTTTTTTTTTTTTTTTTGCTTATTTATAGACTACTAAACTACTTTTTGCTGCTAACCTAACATAAACAATAAGATAAATCAGGGTACATTGCCAACAGCACAATAAAGCTTCAAAAATGTGCACTGACCTGCCACATGTCAGTGGAGTAACAACTGACCAATATAATTAAAACATGTAAATCTACCTACATACCTAGTGATGACCTCCTGAAATCATAGTGCTCAGTATATACTTTTTCAGGATTATCCCAGGGGGGACACACTGCACCCACAGACATTTTCATGTTTTGTTCTTGGGGACTTTTATGTTGACATTGTTTCATGCATTTTTTCAGGTTGAGAATGCTCTTGTTTAATTTCCCGATTTCACTGCAAATAGTGATAGCTTAACAAGTGAAAGTATCTTGAATCTAGTCAAGTTTACCAAAACTTTCTTAATATAAGATTAACTTGGTTCTCTATGTCAAGAAGAACCCATGTTCAGCATGCATTGTTGTCTAGTGTGAGGTGAAACAAAGTACCACATGTCTCTAAAGGCTAGAGGCCACAGCTGATGGGTACAGGATGATGAGAACAGGCTGACGGCTACAGGCTGCACATCATCCGGGATAAAAGTCTACAGCATGCAATTCAGGGGGATGTTTGCAGAGCTGCACACATGGCACAGTATGCAGTGGAATGTATCTTGAAGCTCCAGTAGGAGCATCTCTCTGTAAACTACAAATCAAGGTCAACTACAGATCAAAGTCCACTGCCAAGTCTCAACAAAAGTTCAGCCCCATTTCTTAACCAAGTCAAATGTTCTCTGAACTCTGTCTTATTAGTTATTTTAGTCATAAACTAAGTCCATCCTGTCACTCTTCAGATGTGTGATGTCACACTAGAAATGCTTACTGTGAGCCCAGAGAAGCTTCCCTTCACCCCTTTAAGACTAAAAAAGTTCCCCATTAACTCAGAGTCATTTACTGTCAGCCTTGTCTTACCTGAGCTCTGATCTTTTCTGAGCTCTGAAGTTTTAATGAACTCTGTCATGCCTGCTATTCAATCGTGGTCTGTGATTGAGCCCTGTTCTTCACTGAATAACACCATGATATGCCAGAAAAATTCCTTTCTTAGTACTATGCTCTGCATAATGTATGGTTTGTTATATTTAAGATATGCCGTGAATGAATTGTGATTGACCGCATTTTTGGTAAGCTGAGTTAAATTTTCCTTGCCACATTTAATCATTAATCATTTAAAAAGAACCTGTCTGACACAGTGAAGCATGCTAAAAGATTAAAAAGCAACATATTTTTTTGTTTGTTTTTGAAAATTCAAAAACAAATTAAAAACAAAATAATTGACGTATCAGTTTCTGAAGGGTTACGCGGCTATTAATAATCACGGCCAATCACTACGACTGCAGTGAAACACGGTGAGAGCCATTATCCACAAATAGAGATGACCTGGAACAGTGGTGAATGTTCCCAAGAGCTCATAAAAACCCAGAACAAAATCTAAAGAACTACAGGCCTCATCTGTCTCAGTTAAGGTCAGTATTTATCATTTGATAATCTTTTTGTAATCATTTTTGTAGCAATTTAGATTTTATGGGGCTGGGTTGCTAGCCCAATGCCCAACATCCCTCCTTTCTCATCCAGGTTTGGGAAGAAGTTCTTTGTGTAATACAAAAATGTATTTGGTGGTAAAAAAAGAAAGAAAGAAAGAAAGAAACAGGAAGGGTCAATTATTTCCACGACACTGTACGTAATAGTGTTCTAATGTCTGTACTTAGCACCTTATATAGTAGATCTCCATGTGCATACAACAGGTGATAAAAAAAAAACAGAAAACAAATGAACATAAAGGGTTTTTAGCAGTGCAAACCATATATTCTGAAGAAAGCTTTCATATAAAACCCAAATTGACATATTGTGTTAGATATTGAAAAAAGTTCATTTATTTGCCATATGCAAAGAGCCTCTATCCTATCCTATATACTCTGAATAAAACATCCCTATAGTTTCCTACCGGCATTACTAAATGTAAAATCTTTTATATAAAATATTTTGAACCTAGTGTACCTTTCTTCATGTTTACTTATAAATGACAGCATATAATAAACACAGTTATTTAAATAAACTAGTTTCTTAGTTCAGAAGCTAGTATATTATGAATACTGAAAGAATTATGTACTTTTCTAAAACAGAATTTATTAAAACATGATAGTATATTAAGAATAACCTCTATCTGAATTCACAGTACATGTATGCCAGTATGTACGCTACAGTACATGTAGAGTATAGTATATGAATAACCTCAGCAGTTCATTAACATAGATCTGAGATCAGTGTGTAACTTAATGAACATCATACCTGGACACTAAAAAGAGACATGAGATGCAAATGGAATTCTTAACCACATCTCCATTGTATTTTAATTTGCTCTTACTGCTATCTCAGAGACACTACAGTGACAATAAGAAGATATGTGCAGCTTTCAGGTTACAAAAATGACTGTATCATAATTAAACACACCCCCTACACACAGAAATACACCAGCATTAGTTTCACCCATCAGACTGTTTCCTCTTGGTCTCTCATCTGTCCAGTTTACACCTTTGCCTGAGTTTCTCTGTGTCATGGGTAAGTCTTAATGATTTTATTCATTGCTTGATAAAACGAACAGCTCTCACTCTATAAAATATAGATATTTTTTACTTATATAACTAAAAATTGTGATTATTCAAAATAAAATGCAAATAAAAGTAGTGCAAACACAGTAATGGAAACACTTATTTGTCAGAATTTATTTTTTACTTTTTCAAAGGTAAAGTGCAGGTTAATTTGTTTTATTTTTACCTTATATTTTTTATTAATTATTTTTGGATATAATTTTTTGGGGACTGTGGAATGAATTATGTGAGTTTTTCTTATTTCCTATGGAGAAAGTCCATTTGATATATATTTTATACAGGGCATAATTTAAATAAAACAAAAACACTTATGCATTTGTCTACATACTGTAGATGCTATCATCACACAGCACTAATAGGAATAGACTATAATCAGATTACTCTTCCTAAAATCATGTCCTTACACAAAACTACCTGGAACAATGATGTGACTTGCATCATACATGTACAGATGTGAACAGTACAATTGTCTTATTTCACTACAAACATACACTGATCTTCTATAATGTTAAAATGCAAAACACAATGTTGTGTAGGCTCTATCATTGCCAGCATTGACTTTATTGAGCATTTTGTGCTGCATTGGCTTTTCTGTGGGATCAGACAAAACAGACAGGCCTTTAGTCCCCATGATAATCAATTATATTTAATTCACCTTGCAGTGGTGTTATTGTTGTGATTGATCTCTCTCTCTTTGTGTGTGTGTGTGTGTGTGTGTGTGTGTGTGTGTGTGTGTGTGTGTGTGTGTGTGTGTGTGTGTGAGAGAGAGAGAGAGAGAGAGAGAGAGAGTTCAATATTTTCATTTCATGTCATCTCAATGCATATTTTACAGTTAATGCTCACATTCAGTTCTTGTGGTTCTCTACTCATATAAGAACTGTCTAAGTTTTAAGTATAATACCCAACCCTGGTTTATTACAGAAATGATAAGTACATTACGTACCAAAGGACACTAAGATGGGTTCTTAAACTTCTAATAAATATTTTTTTTTATTTAAACAATATAGAACCACAATGCAAAAAAAGAGAAAAATCCAACTTTTAATTGATGATCAATGCAATTCCATAAAAAAAAAATCATTATCAATTATTGGCACCCCTGATGACAGAATTTAATCTCCTCCTATAACATTTCACAAGATTGGAAAATACAGATAGAGGGATCCAGAGTCCTGGTTCCTGTCTTGTGCACTCTCATCTTCAGCTCACCCCACAGGATTTCAATTGGATAAGGTCTGTTGACTGAGATGGCCATGGGAGGATGTTGATTTTGTGTCTGCTGAACCATTTTTGTTTAGATTTTTCCAGACGCTTTGGGTCATCATTCTGCTGAAAGACCCAATGTCGACCCTTTTTCAGCTTTCTGACAGGGGCCATCAGGTTTTGATTTAAAATGTCCCCATATTTCTGGGAGTTCATGATGCCATGCACCCTAACAAGGTTCCCAGGGCCTTTGGAAGAGAAACAAAGCAACAGCATCACAGATCTTCCACCATTCTTCACAGTGGGCATGAGGTGCTTTTCTGCATACTCATCTTTTCTTTTACGCCAGACCCACTGAGAGTTTTTGTATCAAGATCTATCTATCTTAGTCTCATCCAACCACAGCACACAGTTCCAGTTGAAGTCCCAGCAAACTCCAGATGTTTATGTTTGTGATTGTAGGTGAGAAAGTTATTTTTCCTCACATGCCTCCCAAACAGCATATTAGCACGTAGATAGCGTCTGATGGTTGTTATGGAGACTTTGTGACACCAAGATGCCACTTTTTGCAGTTCTCTGACAGTGGGCTTTGGAAATTTTTTCACCACTTAATGTTTCCTCTGACTAATTTGGACAGGTTTAGGCGAGTTGGTATTTTCTTGTAGCCATTGCCTGCCTTATGAAGTCGACACACATCTGCCTTGACTTGAGTGGGGTGTTCTCTTGTCTTTCCATGTTGAAGAGTGGATAAGAGAAATAGGCCTCTATGTCACATTATATTATGTTATATACAGGGAAACAGGAAGTCATGAATTATTCATTCATGTGATCAACTTTAAAAACAACAGTAAAAATTACAAAAATGCTTGAAGTACATTTATTTTATTAGTCTTGTTCGGGGTGCCAATAATTGTAGAAAAAAAAAATTAGTCATAAATTTTCTGAAAAAATATTTTTACAAAATACATTTTCTGAAAAAATATTTTTACAAAATACATTTATTAGAAGCCTAAGTTGACATCTTAATCAGGCTACCAATAATGTTGAGCAGGACTGTAGTGCCAGTAAGGCAGCTCTCACTCCTGTTAATTAGAATACACTACTCTACTAAACTAGTAGCAGTTAATTAGTTCCACCAGTGGCAGAAGGATATTTGTAAGCGAAGCAAAATAACAAATCATAATCTGTTGAATTTAAATGGTGTTTGTGGAACTGTTGTATAAAGCAATATCAGACTTGAGGTTGTGCTGTTGTACTGAATATCATCATGGCTGTAATAGCTTGAGTTACCGGACTGCACTGATGCCCATGACCACATCTCTGCCAAGCTGATATACAGTACAACAGCACAACCTTGAGTCTGATATTGCTTAATTAGATTAGATTAAATTGGAGGCGCAACTAAACAGGTGCAACCTGGCTCCAACACATGATAAAATATACAAAATAATTTCATTACAAGCAGTTATGGTTATCTTTAGCCAGCCCTAATGAATTAAACAGCTTTCCGTGGATGCATTCAGCTTGTTTAAGTTGTTAAGAGTAAAAAAACGCCATATTTTTTATTGGAAAGCAACATCTAATGCCTTTATACAGTCAACTATCCAATTTCGAGCCCCTCAAATGTGTTCACAATTGATTACCATTCCTGTCACTAGAGAAAATCTGTGGTCTGAAAAAGAGAAGGGAGTCCTCCACCACCACCACTCACAGAGGCTGGGGGGATGGCTTTCAGTCAGGATAATAGGCATGCCATTACTTAAGGTACTTCTGGAGGAAGCTCAACTGATCCAACCACACCCCATGAGATAAAGGCCTATACAAGAGGCTAGTTAGGCAGATTTTTTTTTACATATTTCTATTAATATCTATCATGTGTCAGTGTTAACTCAGTGATGCTCACCCATCCATCTTAGACACAACCTGGCACAATGATTTTCTTGTAGTTGTACAATTCTTCATAATTAACTGATGTCACTTGCTGTTGTCCTTCAGCAATCATAGTCTATTTTAATGTGATTCTCCATGTAGGTATAAGTAACTTTAATACTAACAACTAGTGCTGAATACCATAAAGGTAGAAAGTTTCCTCAGTATGCCAGGGCCATGATCGGACTACCTGCTTCATGTCTGAAATGGAATGCCTCCCAGGAACTCGTTTAATGGCCCAAACATGAGGAAATGGCTTGGAGTGAGGTCAGGACTTTTTAAGGATCGAGTGTTCCACTTGCTGAATGGGAACGACTGCAGTGGGCTCTGAGCGGCCTCGGCCGGGATCATCATTCAAAGACATACTGCCTTCTTTAGAATGTTTGCACTATTTAAATGCTTGAAAGCAGCCAAGAGTGTTATCATTGTACTGTGTTCATTCTGTGTTTGATGTCTTCCGTAAGTCTTCCCATAAGGTTATTAAGGTCGTATCACCACAAGTCCCAGTTTGACTTGAACAGCCTTCGTTAAAAGGCAAAAAACAGATTGATGCTAGTTACCTAACAATATGACCTAAGCTTATTCTACCTACACCTCATGTTTAATTTTTAACGTTTAAAAGCAAATATGTATAAAAGTAAGAGGTAAGGTTCTTCTATGATTTTCTGTCAGTAAACTAAAGCATTCAGAGCCATTGTGGTCTATCAGGTTACAATCCATGGAGCTAAAAACCTCATGTTGGAGTGTGGAAACATTTACAATCACATGTACATGCACATTAAATGAAACAAAGTTTTATGTCAATAATATACAAATCCATGAATATCACAGTTCTTTAATTTACACTGGCTTAATAACATTGAGATTTTATCATTAAAACATAGACAAATTAAATAAACCATTTTATATTTCCGGGGTTTAAATTAGACAAGGTGATACAGCAAATAAATGAGAAAAAAAGAGGAACATATCTATTCATATCTGAATCTGTTTGCACTATTTATACATACATTAGAACCTTGGATTACGAGCGTAATTTGTTCCAGAAGCGGGCTCGTATTCCAAAACACTCATAAACCAAATAAAAATTTCCTATCAGAAATAATGGAAACTCAAATTATTTCTTATCAAATTATTTATCATTTCTAAGCCCAAGAAAAATAAATACATAAAAATAAATAAAACTAAATATTAACTAAAAATAAAACAAATTAACCTGCACTTTACTAAAAAAAAAAAAAAGTACAAATAAATCCAGACAGATAAGTGTTTCCGTTTGTGACAGAGCAGTGTTTCTCTGCAGAGCAGAGAGAAAGAGAGTGTGTGTGCGTGTGTGTGTGTGTCTGTGTCTGTGAAGGCGAAAGTAGGAGGGTGTTAGGAACCTCCACTAGAGGTCACTGTTCATGTCTGTCTGTCTGTGTAGTTCATGTTGGTTGACTCAGTTTCCCAGAAGGCACCTCAGTCAGGTGATGAGTGCTCACCTGGACTGAGGTGCCTCATTAAAGTTTCTATAAATAGCAGTTTGTTCTGGGAAACTGGGTCGAGCATTGTTTGTCTGTTTGTTTTTGTAACTACCATCATGTGGGCATTCCTTTTTGTTTGTTTAAGTTTATATTTTAGTTATATTGTTTTACCTTTGTTTAAAGAGGGCTCTAGTTGTGTTTTCCTCGTGTTCCTTGTGTTACTGGATTCATGGAGCTGTTCTGTTCAGTGTTTAGTTAGGCTGTGTCTCCTCCTGTGTAAGTACTGTTCTGTCTTCTGGTTTAATTCTTTGTCTGTTTAGTTTTGTGTAGCCACATGCAGGCCTAGCCGCTAGCAGGGTTAGCCGCTACTAGGCCTTGATTGCTAGTAGGGTTAGCCCCTAGTTTGGAATAGCCTCATGTTAGATACTAACCTGGTTAGGTCAGCATCCAGTGTCCCCAGCATTCCATGCAGCTACTAACCCAACTAACCACTAACCCAGCCTGTCTCTAGTCTCCTGTCTCTAGTCTCCTGTCTCTAGTCTGTGTTTCGTCTCATGTCTTGTCGCTAGTCTCCAGCCCTGTCCCCTGTCTCTTGTCCAGTCCAGCCCTGTCTCTCCAGTCCTGTCTCTCCAGTCTCCAGTCCTGTCTCTCTGGTCACTCCTGTCTAGCCCTGTCTCGTCTCTAGTTCCCCTATGTGTCTTAGTTAGCTTCAGCTCCATGTTTCCTCATCCCCAGTTCTCTGTCGGTTCCTTGTGTCAGCTCCTGGTTCCCTGTCGGTTCCTTGTGTCAGCTCCTGGTTCCCATGTCAGCTCCTGGTTCCCATGTCAGCTCCTGGTTCCCATGTCAGCTCCTGGTTCCCATGTCAGTTCTTGTCCCTGTGTTAGCGCGCGGTTCCCTGTGTTAGCGCGCCGTCCCTGTGTTTTTCCTGAGCCCTAGTTTTAGTTTACGTTTGTTGTTTTGGTTCCTTTGTTTGGTTGTGTCTGTTTGAGTTCTGTTTAAATAAAGACTTTCTGTTTGCAAACCCCTCTGCCTTCATGCCTGCCCATGGCAACCACACCATCAGCCGGGTCTAGCCAGCACCACCAGCTAGACCCATGACAGAGGGGTCTGTGTGTGTGTGTGAACGGACACCGTGCCACACACACACACACACACACACACACACGTGTGCACACAGACACAAAGAGGAGGCTAAGCCTTGAGCAGAGAGAGAAAATGGATCTTTAACCTCTCTAATGAGATTTTCTTTTGCTCTACACGTGTGCTGTACACACACGCATACAGACACAAAATAAAATATGTTTTACGCACACATACACACGTGGTCACAGTGTTATAGTAAACAGCACACACATGCACGGATGTTGATTATACCAGTGAGAGATGCGCGCTAAGACCCAGCTTGGGAGACGATTAACCACAATTCCACAGCGCAAGAGAGAGAGAAACCGTTGGCTCAGTTGTGATCACGTGACGCTCGGCATCAAAACAAGAAGCGCATGCGTGATACACGATACTTGGTACTCGTTAACCAAGACTTGTTCGTTTTCCAAGTCAAAATTTATTAAAAATCTTTGCTCATTTTGCGGAACACTCGCAAACCATGTTACTCGCAATCCAAGGCTTCACTGTAAAAGCATATAAATATTATATATAAATAAATGTTTAAATAGAAATTTGAAGTATTTGCAGTTAGTTAATATTATAGAGTGTAACTGCGTTGTTATAAGTCCTTTAACAAGTGACATTCAGAAAATTCTATTAAACCCTTAAAGCTCAGAGCAATTTTAGGGTTTTTTTGCATCACTGTATTTTAATGAGTATATCATTAGTGATTGCGCAATATAGTGTGTGTCATATCCTTTTTTCAGCACAACCCAGGCAATATGATCAAATAAATTTTATTTCATTTTGACCAACTACACACACACTTGACCAAAAACTATTAAAAGAAATAAAAATCCAATAGATTTTTTAAAAATAAATTGTTGTCAAACACACACACACTGATTAAACCTTACTTTTAGACTAAAATTATAAAAACACTTATTATTCAATAAATACGATTAAAAAAATTATATAATTAATAACAAACCAAAATAAAATCATATTTAAGAAACATTGTTTATGTAAATAATTCATCTATTATCAGTCCTTTCAAGGAAATTGCTGTAAAACACACACACACACGCGCATACACTCGAACACACATACATACCCAAACACACACATGCTAAACCTTGTTTACAAACACTTAATCTTAAACAGAACATTTGCTTTATGTAAACAAATGAGAAACAATACTGTCTAGGTAGATTTATAATTTATTAGACTTTTCACACACAGAGCGCATGCGTGTACACGCGTATCTATACACACACACACACACACACACACACACACCTTATATTATAACAAAAACAATGGAGTAAAATAGAATCCAAACTTTCTTGCAGGAGTGAAGTCGCCATGCTTTATGGCGCGCACAACCACACACACATATACACACACAGAGCGCATGCGCATACACACACACATGCGTTTTTACCGTATTTAGCCTAGTAAAAGTTACCTTATAACACACACACAGCAGTAAAGTGTAATCCAAATGCTTTATAGACGCGCAAACAGTCTTCCGTGTTCGCGCGTTCGGCTTAAACCACGTGTTTTATGGTTGTTTCTGCTACCAGATAACATAATAAATCATATAATATTTTCATCATATACAAATATGTAAGAAATAATCCAACAAGCCGAGTTTTTCATGGTATTAGTGACACGCAGTACTACGTAACAGTCCGTTATTGTGCAATAAGCGCTCTTAGACACACACACTCGCACACACAGACACTTCCTGTATGACGTGATGGAAGAAATACGATATGATTTAGTTGATTTTATGACTATAAAACAATAAAAAACGAATACTTTAGTGATTTAAATGATTTTTGTGATGCAAAAAAATTACACATTTTTTAAATAATTATAACTTTTTTTTTTTACGTGACATATCCGAAAACCCAACCAGTATGTTTTGCTTTATGTCTCCCTCTTTCGACACACACAGTCATTACACCCATATATGGTGTTGTTTTCTTTAAAAACGGATACGTGCCGCTGGAGTTCTAAGGTTTTAATAGATAATAAACAAAAATGTGTACACACATTAACCTGTGACTGCTGTGTTACTGACTGGCAGAAGAATATATAGCATATGAATAATCCAGTTCATCACCTCTCTTCTGGAGTATCTTCTCAAAGAACTGTAGAGCAGAAGATTTTAAATTATAATATAAATTATAAATTGGTTATAATTTTAAAATAGTATATTATATACTGCATTTAATTACAGTTGTGGAAATAATAAGTCATTAAGATCTTAAATCAATATAATATTAATATTATAATTATAAAACCTTTAATGATTAGGTTCATGGAATTTATTTTACAAGTAAAATGTTAGAGAGGAAAAACTAAGCAGAAATTGTATTTCTGTATATTATTTTTCATATACTATATTCATATTATATATTTTTGTATGTAATTGTATATTATTTGACACAAAATTCAATCAGATGAAATTAAATATAAATTATAATATAACTTTACCATGTAAAGACACAAAAATAGTTATATATATATATATATATATATATATATATATATATATATATATATATATATATATATAAAATGTATAGAAAAAAGGATAAAGGTACTAATAAAGACAAACAAGCTACTAGAAAAACTTGATATCATACTAATTAATTATGAATCATTTATTATTTAATTTTAGAATATAATAATAATATTTAATAACAACAACAACAACAATCATCATCATCATCATCATCATCATTAGAATTCACTATTCAACCATAATATAATACTGACAGACCAACTTAGAAATCCAACAAAATAAATGTCCCATTGCTGTATCTTACACAGATAAAAGATTTTTGCAAGGTAAATGCTGTGATTATTGTTTAAAAAAAAAAAAAAAATTAATTTTTTGTTGACAGATTTACCTCATTATCTTCTGCCTCAACACCTAAAGCAACACAACAGAGAAAACATTTTTAATAAACTACATTATTATTATTATTATTATTATTATTATTATTATTATAGGTAATATTATAGTAAAAAAATGTACCTGTGTTGCACTGAGTTTTTCTGTACTTCAGTATGATGAAGATCAGAACACTGAGAAGAATCACAATGACTGCGCCAAACCCAAGAGTCAGCATGAAGAATAAAGCAGGAGAGACCCAACCTTGGAGAAAAGCAATAAAATAAAAATAATTTAACCATTTAACATCAGTATTGTGTTCTCCCAAAAGCCCAGTGAAGCCCAGGTTCCTCAGTTTTTTCAGACTGTTGTTTTAAATGTCATTTAATAAAAAAAAAAAATATATATATATATATATATATATATATATATATATATATATATATATATATATATATATAATAGTAATAAATTTAAACACTTAAATTAACAGGTTTGTTTGAGTAACAAACTCCTCTGTGTTTTTGCTGACTGCCATCTCTGTTTTTCACTGAATATTTTACAGTAAGTGAACTATAGTGAAACAAACAAAGATTTTTAATCAATTTTGACTTGGAAAACGAACAAGACTTGGTTTAAGAGTACCGAGTATCATGTATCACGCATGTTTTTTCTCTCTATTGCGCTGCGGAATTGTGGGTAATCGTCTCCCCTGCTGGGTCTTAGTGCTCATCTCTCACTGGTATAATCAACATCCGTCCACGCGTGTACTGTTTACTACAACACTGTGACCCCGTGTTGGGTTGAAAACATCTTTAAATTTTTTATTTGTACGTGTACAGTGACGTGTACTGTTTCTTATAACACGTGTGTGTGTGTGCGCGTGTAAAGCAAAAGAAAGTCTCATTAGAGAAATTAAAGATCCATTTTCTCTCTCTGTGTGTCAGCATGCCGTTTTGTGTGCGCGCGTGCGTCATTGGACACCGTGCCCCTTCACACACACACCCCTCCTTCTCTCGCCTTCACACACACAATTTGTTTAATTTTTACTTTACAGCAGTGATTCCGAGTGTCATTAGCGATGCTTGTTAAGTTCTCTAATAAAACAGTCTTTCCATTATGTGTGTGTGTGTGTGAGTGAAACTTAAATAAGAGAGGAGGAAGGGTTACCATGTAAGACAACAAGAGGGAGGGTGGGGTCTGATTCCTCCTCTCTTCTTACTTTAGCTTTACACACATACACAAACACACACACACACACACACAGCCCCTGCGTACATACACGGCAACACTTAAATGTCTGAATTTATTTTTACTTTTTTCAAGGGTAACGTGCAGGTTAATTTCTTTTATTTTTACTTTGTATTTCTTGTTAATTATTTTTATGTATTTAGTTTTTTGGACTGGGGAACGAATAATTTGAGTCTCACTATTATTGCTAAATTTAGCTGGTTTTGATGGCTGTGACTCTTACATTGCTTATTGTGCTGTGCTCTCTTGGATTAGCTGTATATGTTAATGCATGTGGTGGTTAATTTAGTGCCACTGTTTAAACACAGAAATTAAGAAGTATGAAAAGAATTTGTTTGTTAAATTCATATAACAGGGTTTATAATCCATGTGTTTGATACATGTAGCCTACTGAATCTTTTGATACAAATGTAAATTTAATGTTTTGTAATTTCGTTTGTAACAAATGCTCATTTTATTATTGAATCTTTGCTGCGTCTGGTCATAAATTTGAGAACAGTGTAATAGTGTGAGACTTTGTGTCGGTAATGCCAAGCAGGAGCTGGAGGGTGCATGTGCATGCAGGTTTTTTATGTAAATCGGCACACTTGAAGTTCATCTGACTGTTAAAGTGGCAACATACAATGTGTTTATTGTAAAGGTGGTGATCCTTTTTTAAACACATTTTGTCGCTTTACAGCCTGAAATGAAGACAGACACAGTTTTTGTTTTATCCAGCTGTATTTACTCAGTGCAGCTTTTAACATCCAAGTGAAAGATATAAAATGTCTGGAAAATAAATAAATAAATAAATAAATAAATAAATAGATAAATAAATAAATAAATAAATAAATAAAAGAAAAAAATTAATTAGAATCACTGACCTGGAAAAGGATCACCCTCTCCTAAATAGGACTTATAAACTCAATTAGATAAAGCTAATCACTTTCTCAATGGCACACAAAGCCATTTGACTTTTCAACTTCGATCAGTTGTGGTCATTTTGATTAGCTTTGAAAAGCTGGATCATTTCAGTCCCTGGTAGTGCAAGTGAAGAAAACTGTGGGTGGCAAGGCACTGTCAAAAGGTTTCCTGGATAAAGATGTGCACAGGCACAAGTCAGGAGATGGATACAAATAAATAAATAAAAAAAGTCCATGGCTTTATCACTGACTAGAAGTACAGTGAAGTCTATCATTAAGATTTAAAAGTATGACACATTTGGTATGACACAGATGTTCCCTGGATCAGGACAATGCTCCAAACTGGATGAAAGAGTGCTCATTGTGTGCATGTGAAATCAATATAATGCAAATATATTTGCAAAATTGCAGGTGGTTGGATGAGACTAAAATTTAATTACAGTGGAACCTTGGTTCATAAACACACCAGTGTATGACCAAATTGGTTTATGGCCAAAAAAAAATGCCTAAAATTTGTCTCTGTTAACAAACTCCTTCTCTGAACATGACCCAGAAACTACCATCCCAAGCTGACGCTTTCAGCTGAACAACGGCACGAGTGTGTCACGCAGCATCAGTTTTGCTCAGTCTGCGGTTGCGGATCGCCCACATAATAAAATAATTTTGTGCAAAGTGTAGTGACGTCCAAGCCATTGCCGAGAAGTATCAACCAAACAAAACTGTGGTGCTACACCTTACAATAGAGCAATAACAGTGTATTTTTGTGCAGCGCAGTTGCGTGAGTGTGCAGCACAGAAGAAACAAATCTCTCTGGATAGATTTTTTTGTGAAACCAGCTGCCATGTATGAACCAGAGGCCACGAAACAAAAAAGAGAAAAAAAACATTGAAGGAGAATTACCCAGTGTTAATCCAAACACTAAACTCCTCCCAATCCATCTTCCTCTACTCAATTCCTTCATGTCAACGAATCTCCCTAATAAATGCACATTAACAATACATGTAAAAATTGTTCGCTAATTTACAGTTTATCTTTATATTTAGTGCTGTATTATAATTTTTTTTATAATTAAGGCTTTTTCATACCTACTTTTATATTTTATGATGTAAACAAAATACATCAAAAGTTAAATATAGTTCAATGTGATGGAGAACTAATTAATTGTATATACTGTACATGCATTTCTATGGGAAAAACTGAATCAGGTTATGACCAGAACTTAGGAACAAATTAAGTTCGTGAACCAAGATTCCACTGTATTTGGCCACAAGACCATACAATGTGTCTAGCAGAAATCCAATACAGCTCACCATCTGAATAACACCATTCCTACAGTATGGAGGTGGTAATATCCTGTTATGGGGTGTTTTTCTGCATAAGGTACTGGAGCACTTTCAGGATGGATGGGGCAAAGTACCATGAAATTCTTGACAAAATCCTGCCGCCCTCTGCCAGAAAGTTGTCAGTGGGAAGAAGGTTTACTTTCCAACAGGACAATGACCCAAAGCACACAGAAAAACTGACCACACAGTGGTTGAAGGAGAAAAGGTGAATGTCCTTAGATGGCCTAGTCAGAACCCAGACTTAAACACCATTGAAAATCGGTGGAAAGACTCCAGTCCACAAACAGTCACAATCAAACTTAACTCAACTTGAGCAGTTCTGCAAAGACGAGTGGGCAAATATTTCAAAGTCTAGATGTGCAAAGCTTTATGTGCCACTGAGAAGGTGATTAGTTTCATCTGATTTTACAAGTCCGTGGTAGAACAGGGATATCCTTTCCCAAATCAGTGATAATTTTTTCTGACATTTGGTGTTATATTTTTCAATATTATGTTAAACCTCGCACTGGATGAAACAAAAACAACTGTGTCTGTCTTCATTTCAGGCTGCAAAAAATATTAGAGAACAAAGAGGACAAACCTTTTGTGCTGTCCAAGTTTCCAGAAAGTGTTTGATTTCCTCCTGAAAAAGGGTACAGTGTTTTTACAACCCAGTTACCTCTCACTTGTACAGAGGTTGAGTTGCTAAAGATCATTGGATCGCTGTAGCTGCAGTAGTAGAGTCCTGTATCAGAGACATTTACTGCAGTGATGGTGAGAGACGTGTTCTTGCCATGAACAGACATCACTATTCTCTCACTCTCAGTAAAGAATGTACAATCCACTGATGGAGCCGACGTCAAAAACCGTTTACACCCGAGAAGAAGTGGAACTGAATCACTCGTGTGTTTAAACCAGAAGATCTTATCTGGATGTTTCAGGTCATGTTGGCACCAAATAGTGACTTTATCTCCAACTTCTGCCTCCAAAGTTAAAGAGCACAGAGTCTCTGAAAGGAAACCTGCAACACACACACACACACACACAACATAAGGGAAAAGTTACAATTTGCAGTTTTCTTAATTATTACAAAATGTAATAAAATTTAATTGATTAGACAGATTCTACAAATTCAGAATTATGTGTTTTTAATGCAGAATGTTTTATTGTGATATGGTAAATATTCAGATTAAATAGTGTAAGAAGCGTTTAATAAAGCAAAATATAAAACTTTCAAGACTTACCCATGGCACACAGAAAGACAGACAGAGGTTTAAACTGGACCATTGTGTATCAGATAAGAGACAAAGAGGAAATGATCTGCTGGGTAAAAATAATGCTGCTTTATTACTGTGTGTAAGGGGTGGGGATATTGGTGCAGCCAACAGGATTAAAATAAAAACAAATATTACATCTGCCCTTATTATATCTGTAGAGGAATGATATTGAAAGAAAATGTTCATTTCAAATGCAGTACCAGGTTTATTAGAAGAGTACCTGAAAAGTACATTTAAGGAGTAGAATGTTACAGTTTATAATAAATATTTGCAAAAGAACTTGAAAAAAATGAGAAAATGTCCGCATGTTCTTTAATATGCTCCCATTTGCATCCAGCTAGTTTTAAGTTAACATGAAGAAATACATTCATGAAAATTATTTTAGATTGAGAAATAATCAGGGACAGCATGGTATTACAATATATTGTAACATATACAATATGTATATAATGTATCCGTATATATTTAATTCAATATTCATTCATTATATACATTCATACATTATATAATATTGTTGTAAATACTGAGGCAAGTGTGTGAAGTGGAAACAAAAGTATGAAAAAAAGTGTGCATGTAGTGGTCAGAAACAAATAAAGTGTGTGTGTGTGTGTGCGTGTGTGTGTGTGCATGTGTGTATGTACCAAAGAAAGGTTTCTGGTCTGTGGTTGGAAAATATGATCAGACCGTGATCTGGGCAGTTGCTGCATGTGTTTGAGCAAAGCGCTGTGGTTAGAGAGAGCTGGTTTTTACACGACTCTGTCAACTAGACTGTTCAATGTTGATGACAAAAAAATTTAAACTTTGCTATAGCTTTAAAGTAATGTAGCCAGGTGGGAGTAGTACATGCAATTTTTATGTATGCCACTAGATGGCACTGCCATTTACGGGCATCCTTGGGGATACGGAGGTTTAACGGGATAGAAAAAAAACAGGAAGTCAGACCGTCGGCTGCAGCACGTTATGTTTAGGTGCATCTGATTGTTCCATTCAGGTAAATACAGTGGAACCTCGGATTGCGAGTAACGTGGTTTACGAGTATTCCGCAAACCGAGCAAAGATTTTAAATAATTTTTTATTCGGAAACCGAGCAAGTATTAGTTTACGAGTGCCGAGAATCATGCTTCACACATGCGACTCACAAATGAGACATATTCCAGAATAACCCTGTGCCATAGTACCCTAGAAAGGGGCTTTATCACTTAACCAGTCCAGAAGAATACATTTTCTTGCACAAAATTGTCTTTTTATGTTTGTCTAACATTCTATGTTTGACCATATTGTCACATATTCCAAGCAACAAGTGTTTTGAATCACAGCCAATATTAATAGACAGGATTACACTAAGTTCTTGCTCAACCATTGTCTAGAATTTTTTAATCCCCCTACAAAACCAGAGGCAGTGAGCAAGATCTCCTTCCTCTATTTTACATTTCGGGCACACTCGAGAACAGTCATTTTTGAACTTATGCCTCCGTGATGGAGAGATGTGAGCTCTATGCAAAATTTTTAGTTGCATTGCTTTTACTTTATTGCATATGCTTAGGGTCCCTGCATTCTTCCATGCTTCCTCCCATTCATCATCTGTAATTTGTATATCAAGTGTCCGTTCCCATTTCTTTTTTAAATCATCTGTGTTTGAAGAACCACATTCCTTGAGAATCTTGTAGAAAGAACTTGCAGAGCTTTTCATTTGTGAAAAAAGCTGTCTTTGCACAGCCAAAATGTCCTGGTTTGTGAGCAAAGTAGTGTCTTTTTTAACAAAGTCTCTTAGTTGTAGATAACGAAAAAAATCCTGTCGTGGAATATTGTACTTTATGACTAATTGGTCAAAGACATTAGCGTGTTCCCCTCAAACATATCATGCAGAGTGGTGAGGCCTTTATGTGCCCAGACTCAAAATCTTGCATCCACAACCCCCGGCAGAAAGTTGTAGTTGTCACTAATGGGAGTAAAAGTTGAGGTGAGTCTGGGTCGACCCTCCAAACGCCTGATGACCTGCCATGCCTTGATAGCACTTATCGTGATGGGGTTACTACAAGCGGCTTTTACAGATTTTTTTTTTTTTTTTTAAGAAAAAGCTAATTTACCAAAGGAAATTTACTAAGTGACCTTTCCACATCAAACCATACTGTTTTGGATCCTCTGTGTACCCAGTCAGAGATATAACGTGTGAGCACTTAGCTGATATTTCCTAATGTCCTGTAGGTCGAGAACTCCCACTGAAGATGGGAGCATTAAGGTTGACATTTTTATATGTGCTTTTTTTTTGGCCCATATAAAAGAACTAAACCAACCACTCAACTTGTCTTATGAGGGAAAATTATTGGAATCATTTGAATAGGATAAAGTAGTCTTGGAAGAATATTCATCTTCAGAAGGGAGATCCACCCCAACCAACAACTATGGAGAACATTCCACCTTTCTAAGTCCATCCAGATCTGTTCAAAGGAGGGGGTATCATTAATTCCCTAATATATTAAACCCTCAGGGGCCCATCTAAATGGGAAGGATGATAATTCTTGGGGTATTTGTTTTAAACCATCTAGGCATTGCCATTGATTTATGATAATGAATTCTACAGATGTATGATGACCAGTTTTCTAGTTTTGCTGTCTCACCTCACGGCGACGGTATGCAGTTGCTGGCTTTGACCACTGAGTGGCGCTATATAACTATAGACCGACGCGTCAGACCTTATTTCATTCTCTCAAGGATTAATGAGCCGCAGCTCCTTTAGAGCTGCACGTAGTAGCGGATAAATCAATAAAATCAAGTGTAACATTGTACTTAAACAAATTCATAATAACAATACTAAAATTACAGTACAAATGTAGAATTAAATTTTATTAGTATCGAATTTAAGCAAAGTAAATGTTAACACAGTGAGCCTTTAGATTTTATCATGTGTAATTAAAAAGCCTACTCATGTACACTGTAAACCCTAATGCTCAAAGTAATTAAACACATTGAGTACTGTTTACCTTAATAATTGTTTGAGTTCGTAAGTAACAATAACTTAAGTAAAACTTCCACCAGCATAATCTCTATAGAGCTCTCGTGGTGCAGTGGATAAGTGTCTCGCCTTCCATGCGGAAGACCCCTGGTTTGATTCCTGTGCAGGGTGGGCTGCAACATATATTTTTTTATTTGTTCAACAAACTCAAAAATGTATGTTTCCAATTTTAAATAAACAGAACTATCATTAAAACAACAGCCACCTGTCCCCAAAAAAAGCAGAGGCAAACAAGCAGGCAAGATGCAGACAAAATCATGGAAAACACAGACTGATGACGACACGGTTCCACAGATTCTGCGATTCCTGCCCGCACGGGAACCTGGACCTCACCTGCCATCTGCTAACTCCTATTCTCCCATGAGTCTCTTCAAACTGTTTTTTTCAGAGAACGCTGTGTCAACTCTTTGCCACAACACCAATGCTCAGGCTGCCAAGGCAACTACGAAAGGACGCAAATATAAATGGACAGACGTCAGCATCACTGAGATGTCCCACTACATCGGACTCCTATTTTACATGGCCATGGTGAAGTTGTCCTCTATCACAGACTACTGGAGACAGAGCAGTATTTTGACAGTACCTTTTCCAGCTACCGTCATGTCAAGGGACAGATACCGGACAATTTCTTGGAATGTGCACGAGTCACCCAGATCCAGACAAGGAGAATGACAGGAAGAGGGGCACATCCGAACATGATCGTCTGTTCAGGGTTAGACCTCTTATGGACACTATCCGTCATGCTTGCAAAGCTATCTATCATCCCAGAAGAAATTTAGCTGTGGATGAGAGAATGGTGGCCTGCAAAGCACACACAGGAATGACGCAGTACATGAAAGCCAAGCCAACTAGGTGGGGCTTCAAGTTGTTTGTTCTTGCTGATTCTTCAAATGGATACACTATGGACTTTTCTGTGTACACAGGAAAGAACAACTTTCCCACAGGCCATGGACCATCATATGATGCTGTGACATCTCTCTTGGACTGTAAAGTTTTAGGTTCAGGGTACCATGTGTACATGGACAATTTCTACACAAGTCCAAAGCTCCTAAAAGACTTGCTTACCATGAAGTTTGGTGCATGTGGGACTTACAGAGACAACAGGAAGGACTGCCCTCAGAATGCAGATAATTCACTGTCTAAAAAGTCTGCCAGGGCATCCGTCAGGTGAATTCGAGATGGACCTCTTGTATTTGTGAAGTGGATGGACACCCGAGAAGTATCTGTTTGTTCTACCATCCATTCTGCTTGTACAGGAGATACTGTGCAGAGGAGGGGGAAATTACAAAGTACATGGACTACGAAGACATTTCCATGTCCTGCACCTGTGACTGCGTACAACCAGCACATGGGGGGTGTTGACCTGTCTGATCAGCTGTTACAGTACTACACTGCACAGCACAGAACAATGAAGTGGTACAGGGAGATTTTTTACACTTCTTGGACATTGCTGCCACCAATGCTTTCATTGTGCATAAAGAACTATATGGTAACCTGTCCCATAAAGAGTTTATGGAACAACTCATCAAAGAGCTTTGTGGTGTCTCACAGGAAGTAGCACCAAAACGGACAAGTACTGACCATGTACCAGTTCCAGTAGCTGTGCTGACCTCAGACGCCAGAGATCCTGCCACTGCAGGTCGCAGGTTGTGTGCATTGCAAAGCAGTCCATGGCAAGCTGTAAAAAACACCTTGGAGATGCCAGGCATGTAACGTTCCCCTGTGTCTTCAGTTGAACAGGAACTGCTTTCAAGAGTGGCACAGGGATGTGTGACTGTAGACACCATACACCCATTTTATCTTGCACTGTTCCTGTTTGCACCATTTTGCTTTGAATGTCTGTTTCAGTTGTTTAGTTATTTTTTATCTTGGAGCACTTTTCTCACCTAATTAATTTTTTCAGTTTATTTTGTTCTGTTGTTGTTGCAGTTTTACCCTGAATGTATGTTGTTGTATCATTCACTGCTTTTGTTTGCATTATTTTACCCTGAATGTCTGTTTTTACGCATTTTATTTATCTTGAACTGTTCTAAATAAACTACAAACAAAGAAATATGTTTTTGTCCTCAAATTATTTTCCTGTAGCACTTCCCTCTGTCACATACCTGACTGAAAGGGGTATTTATGCAGCTCATTATTCGGGTCTTTGTCTTCTCTGGTGTGAAGTAGAGCATTAACTAGGCACAACTGGTGAGCTATCGGCGCTAATGATCCCGAGCTTCTCTCCGCGCTATCAAACACAGCGGGAGTTTTTCTCGCGGTCTGTTGTGGGGAAACTGGACTTTAAAAAGCATCTCGCTGTGGAGTTTACTAAGGAGAGTGGCACGCGAGCGGGGTGATGTGACGCGCCCCAGAGACTTTAAAAAGGGGAATGTCGCCTTTGATCTCCGCGAGAGGACAGTGTGTGAACAAACCTTATAAGACTCCACTTTTATTTAAGTGCACTCAAAATGACTTTTTCGTTCTTTTTCGTTGAAACCGTTATGATTTTTAAATGATGAAAGTAAACAGGGTGCACTAACTTGAGCGCGTCAGAAAATGAACCGAAACTCCGTGTATACTTGCCTCACAGACGTGAAAAATATATACTTATAAAAAGCGAAAAGTCTGCTTTTATGTAAATTATAAATTTGTAAATTTTATGTACGTAGTGGTCTGCTTTCTGTGTGTTTTGGTGTGCGTGTATGTGTGTGTGTGTGGGGGGGGGGGGTCACCTGAGAGGTGTCAATACGTCTGATATGTTCATGAAAAGTCGTGGATTAGAGGCTCTGCTGACAAAAGTTAGGCACATCAGTCAGTGTGGAAGAGATGGAAAGTTTCCTCACCATAACATGCCTTGTACTGTTTTTAATCACTCTATACACAACAAATGAAAATACAAATGGTCTATTTTGTTTATTTTCATTTTGTATTCAATTTTTATATTTTATTTAAAAATAAATACCCAAGAAAATTATGTATAGAGTGATTACAACAATACAATTCATGTTATGATAAGGAAAATCTCAATGTCTTCCATTCCAGGGATTAAAAACGGTAACAATTTCAATTTTAGAATCTGGAATCCAGAAGATGAAGATTTAAAAGAGGCCTGAAGCACTGCAGGTCCTCAGAAGAGCCTCAGATCCAAGAGGGTCTTAAAGTGGGGAGGGGTGCATTTTAGTTTCTCTGAATGTATAGGTGAGAACCGCTGGTTCACACCTGGGGAGGGGGAAATTATTTGCATTGGAATGTTTCTGACATTGTGAAGCAGACACAGTAACCCTAAAACATGATTATCTTCATCACTACACAGTAAACCCTAATGCTCAATGTAATTAAACACACTAAGCACTGTTAACTTAAATAATTGAATGAGTAATAATTGAGTATTTGGAACGTTTTGGCATTTGAGTTTGTAGAACTGACACTTTCCAAGTTAGCTGAACAAATTCAACAAACTTAAAAATTATGATGTAACTGATTACCTCAATTTTTTTTTTGAGTTTTGCCAACTTAATCTGGTTTACAGTGCAACAGACCCCGAGTTACACTCCCCGCTGTATTTTATAGTGTGGGGAGAAGCCTGCTCACGTGCGATAGCTCACCAGCCGTGCCTAATTCCATGGCCCTGCTCCTTCGCGCACCAGCAGAAGGAGAGGCCGCCTAGCTAGCAAGCGAGGAGCGATATTGATTTGGACGCAGCCCCTTACAGGCGCAGGCCGTGACATCTTGTAACACAATAACAATTATATGTATTACTATAATTTTAGTACGGTGATTATATTTTCTAAGGTTTTGCCAGCGGTGGTACAGCACAACGGGGGTCATTATTTATTAAAGAAAATTATGATCATAACATCGTACTGCATTTCATTCCCATACTACCGCAAAAACACAAGTGGGGCTGAATGACAACGATATCTGCTTACGCAGTAGCACGTCCTGACAATGTTTTAATTTTATAGTAATTTAGTTTAATTTATTTCGGTATTATCTACTACAAATTTAAAGAACACAACATTTAAGATGACCCAAAACCCTACACTGTAAACCCGATTAAGTTGGCAAAACGCCAAATATTTGAAGTAATCAGTTACATATTTTTTTTAAATTAATAATGTTTCCAATTTTAAGTAAACAGAACTATAAATTTTTGAGTTTGTTGAACAAATTTAAAAAAAATTGCAAACTGTCCAACACAGGAATCAAACCGGGAGTTTTCCGCATGGCAGGCGAGACACATAACCTCTACGCCACAAGAGATCTATAGAGTTTCCACCGTTGGAAGTTTTACTTAAGTTATTGTTACTTACGTACTCAAAATTATTATTCATTCAGTTATTTAGGTTAATAGTACTCAATGTGTTTAATTACTTTGAGCATTAGGGTTTACAGTGTAGTGTACTTGTTTTAATGTTCAACTTCAATGTTTTTTTTTTTACTCATTACACTATTGTACAGCAAATATCAATAGCTCTGATTAAGATTTTTCGTGCTTGTTGTATAAAATATACAGATGTGGAAATTACCATTACTGTAGTATTTCTTCGATACAGCATATTGTTTTGACTTTTTTTATGACTTAATTATTTTAAAAAAACGAGATGACGCAAAATGTCACTTTGCGCCACCTGGCGGTCATTTCACGAATTGCCTTGAAATGCAACTGATTTATTTTGGCCGCTGTCGTTTTATCGCGGCGGTGAGCGCGACGGTAATAGACATTCTCCTCTTCACACATCTGTATATCCTGAGAATGTGCCAATTTTATCAATCGTGTACAAAAGGGCTGGGTTAGAGGTATTTGGATTCGTCAAAATATCATCAGCATATAGGGCAACCTTATGTTGATTGTTTCCTACTGTTAAGCCGCTAATTTTATCTGTTCTTATAGCGTCTGCTAGTGGTTCAATTAACAAAGCAAATAAAAGAGGCGAGAGTGGGCAGCTTTGTTTGGCCCTCTCCCAAATCTAAATGTAGAGGAGCGACTTCAATTATTTAACACGGCGCTAAGAGGCTCATTGTACAATAACTTGATCCACTTAATAAAATGCTCACCTAGACCAAATTTATGTAACGTGTAAAATAAATGGGGCCATTCGATGCGATCGATTGCCTTGTCTGCATCCAAGGAGACCATAAGGCCATCTATAGACTGTTGTTTAGCAAACTATTAAATTCAACAAGCGATGCATGTTATTAACAGAGTTACATCCTATAATAAAGCCTGTTTGGTCATCCTTTACTAGACGAGGGAGAAAGGACTCTAATCAAGTTGCTAGTATTTTGGAAAGAATCTTCAAATCTACATTCAGCAGCCGAATAGGCCGATATGATGAACATTCTTCCGCTTGCTTACCTTTTTTCAAAATTAAGGATATATTTGCCTCTTTAAGAGATTGAGGCAAATGGCCTTTAACAAACGAGTCATTGAGCATATTTAGTAAGGGATCAACTAATACGTTTCTAAATTCTTTACAAAATTCACTACTAAGCCCATCTGTGTTAGGAACCTCCACTAGAGGTCACTGTTTCGTCCTATAATAACTCATTCACATGAGTTATCGTTGTGCTCTTGGAGTAATTTCTGTAGGCCGGCCACACCTGGAAAAGGTTCACCACTGTTCCAAGTTTCCTCCATTTGTAAATAAAGGCTCCCATCGTGGTTCGCTGGAGTCACAAAGCCTTAGTCACTTTGTCAGACAGGTTTAGTAAGTGATTGCTTGATTCAACAGGTCTGGCAGTAATAAGGCCTGGGTGTGGCAAGTAAAATCTCAAAAAAATATTTCGGCCTAACAATTAAGATTTATACATTTTGATTGCATATAAAATTTCCATCCATTTGGATTACATATTTCTAGCTTAACCAAACTAATAAACTTTGTGATTCTTATTTGCAAGCTATATGTAAATGAAATAAGCAAGAATGAGATTTATGTATATCGGACCAATAAATCTAATTTGTGTTAAATTCATAATGAAGAGAATTATGTATTATTACATAATAAACCCAACTTACTTTAAATGCATTTAGATAATTGTTAATAATTTATGATTATTAAATAATAATAATATTATATAATAATTTATTAACATTAATATATTTTGTTATTTCTCCCAAATCCCAGCATACAAGTTGCAATAAAAAAACAACAGACCACTTTGTTTCATATTTTATTTATTGCATACATTTCATGCTGCAAGGCATATTTTAAGAAAAACAACCAAAAACCAGCAAAACATACTAGCCAGTGTTAGAGAAATGCAATTTCTCAATAGAAAATGTGGAATTTAAGGAAGACAGATAAAACAGGTAAACCTGCTAACAGCACTGCTTACATTACAATAACATTCAGAGCCATAAGGCTCAGTGGTGTCTTTGCACTTACACTTTTATATGCATGTTTAATTGTGAGATTTTGGTATAGAATGAACATTCCACAGCAAATATTAAATAACTAAAATGACCAATAACTAAATTCAACTTTCAAGCATTAAAGTTTAAAAGTTAACTTAAACAATACAAAGCAAGTCAACCCACTTGCACCGAAAAAAGTAAATGTTTGTTAATTAAGCACAGAATTTTCAGTGCTTGGACTTAGTGACAGTTTTGTTCCACCAGGATTTTCTGAAACACTTCAAATGTGCACCAGTTCCACGGGGTAGTGCAGGTTAAATGCATGAGTCCAAAAAGCATCACCTCCATGTGTGAAGGTTTTGCAGAACTCCAAACCCTTAAGTATCACACCAACATCTGTAGGTTAATCTGCAGGTCCAGCACCCACTGCCTGAATGACATACAGTAGATGCCTGTGGTCGTCTGTGCAATTCCAGACTCAGCCTTTGAATTTTCATAGTCCTGGAGGATAAATAAAGAGAATGAGTTGTCAATACCAGCCACAGTGATATTCATATATTTTAAAGCCATTAGACGCGCACAAACACACACTCATATTTGGCCCTTGTCAGCTATTAATTTTGACCCCCAACTAAGATGTTAAGGGTTTCTTGCACACATCTACTAGATATTTAAGTCAGAAAATAGGGATGTAAATATAAATACGGAAAAAAACATCTCTATATATTTTAATTAGTAATAAATCAAATACTGGCCAATGAGAAAAATGCTAAGTGGCTAAGTGACATTTGAAAATATATGTATACATATATTGATTAGTACAAGATTAGCATTTATAAACACAACCATTATTAAGGACCTTTGGTTATATGGTTTAATATAGACTAATAGTGTTAGTTGTAGTAAGGGTTAAATTTTAATATCAATAATATAGTTGCAAGCAACGATGACGGGCCCAAGCACCCTGTGCCATCGCCATCCCGGGCGCACCGCACAACCTGTGTTATTCGAGTGTGTTAAGACCTCGAAAAAGCCATCGCCGCTCGGTTGCACCGCACAACCTGCACACATCACACACTATACATGTGTGTGCATCGTGAGAGAGGTGTGTGTGTGCATCGTGAGAGAGGTGTGTGTGAGAAAGGTGTGTGTGCGTCGTGAGAGAGGGGTGTGTGTGTGTGTGTGTTGTGAGAGGCGTCTGTGTGTGTGTTTGTGTGCGTGAGTGTAAACATTTGTAATATGGGTATATGTATGTGGGCATGTGTGTGATGTGTGATGTCTATGTGTGTACAATAGGCCGCAGATGCTGGAAGAAAAGCCTCACACTATGATGTTCCTGAATGTGATGTCACTAAAGGTGTCACTGAATATAATTTCACTCAATTTAATGCCACACAAAGTTATTAATCATTTTTCAGCGTACGTTTAAGACATTATCACGGCTGACCCATTTAAGATATCGAAAATCCCTCTGCAATTTTGTATCCTCAATGTCTTTAGATCTCTTTGGCCCAGTTTGGTAGCGATTTCCCTAGGAGGGAAATCCATCAGGTGCGTTTTTGCGAACAACCCAAAATAACGGCCTCCTGTTGAGTTTAGCCCAGGACATGCGGTGCGAAAGTTGTTTGGCTCGATGAGCTCTAAATGTGTACCGAGTGTGAATGAGCTAGGCAGCAAAATCTCGTGTGGGGGCCCCTGGGTGCCCCAGGCCACGAGATTCTCAGGCATCCTGATGACAGCAGATTCCAACCTGTCCGCCAAGAGGAGTTTTTGAGTTTCATGAGTTTTTGAGCATGTTAAGACCCCCGAAAAGTCCAAAAGGGTAGGAAAAAAAATCCTTATGAAAACAAGAGGGCCCTTCACACACTATGATGACATAGGGCTGATGTCATAGTGCTTGGGCCCTAAAAATTAAGTTTTGTTTGAGCGCTGTTGTATTTTCCTTAATTTAGTATACTGCAGGATGAATTCTTGTCATTGATAAATTTTGACTTTGAATTGGTTGAGTCATTTTGTTGGCTGGCTACTTTATTGTATGTTAAAGTATTCTTTCCTTTTGTTTTAATCTAGCTTCTAGGCTGCACCTCATCTTGTCCGAGGATTCTCCTGAGAATTAGTGATGACACCCTACCTCATCCAAATCAGTACAATTTTCATCTGATTAGAGCACTGGCTGCTCATATTCGCCAACTGGAAAAGCTGGTAAATGGTTTCAATAATTGATTTGATTATTGATCCTTTTTATTCTTAGCTTTAAAACAAAAAGGGAAGTCTGGCCATCTGTTTTCTGTGTCTGGAACCCATTACTGGTACTGTATATAAATTATTCTCACTCGTTCCGGATCTGGACCACAGTCCACCATTTAGTGGACTATTATGCCTTCTCTATAGTATAACTAGCTAAACTGACACACATAGTTTCTCTGCTGCCTATAGATTCTCTGCTGCCTATTCTAAAAAATAACTTTTAGTTCTTTATAGAACTAAAAGTTATTTCTATAGCTTTTCCTGAGCATCTCTGTTAATCTTAGTTTGCCAAACCTTGCTCTGGCTGCATTAAAGTTCCTTATTTCTTACTTTTTGTGTGTACAGGTCATCTTTCGGTCACACTACAAATTTTCTACATGTTTTTCTATTTAATTAAAGTTAGAAAAGGGATATTGTCGATCTGGGAATTTACGCATAAACTTCTGCTTTAGACTCGAAAAAAGCCATTAGCCAACTACAGGGGACATGAGGATCAACACTGGAATCACTTTTTAATTCTTGTGTCTGACAGCTTTGCAGGTTACACAACAATCATTCAAAGTGGATTCAACGAAACAGTCGATAACCACATGTACAGTCAATCCACGTGCTACAGGTGTAGCAGTGTGGACAGAGATCAACATCTTAGTAAAGTCCAGAGACGAAGTGCTGCTGGCACAGGTTAAGAGCATAATATCCGAGCAAAATGGCAGAAGAGAATTTCTGCAAAAAGTACCTTCACCGAGCAAACTTTCTCAGCAGAGAAGCACGTAATTTGCCAGAATCAGAACTTAAAAAGGAACTCAAAAAGCTTTTGAGCAAGGAAAGTTTTTGACATCAATGATGATTACAAGGCTGGTTTACTGGCAGAGATTAAGGCTCACCGAGAAGATGGTGCAGAGGTTTCACTTTCAGCACAGCAAGAAGCTGATTTTAAAGAAACAGAGGACAAATGTAATGCAAGGCTCAAGGGAATTGAAGAGCTAGTGCAAACTAACCTCTGGAAAAAAGGACAAGCCGAGATGGCAGCTACTATCTCCACGGCAGAGACAGCATGTGAACGTGCTATCACCATGCCTGTTGATACAGTTGGATATAGTATGCAACTGGAACTCTTGATGAGACTGGTGGAACAGGCAACCAAGGCTCTGGTAAACTGGGAAAGATGGACCCCAACAACTGTAAGAGCAGAGTTAGTGGATCGCATATGCAAGCTGAAAGAGTTTAGCAATAAGTGTGAAGCTGTCACGGGGGGAGGCAGAGACGGAAAGAACCCAATAGCAGACACAGGTTTACTTAAAGAAATTTTATTTGAGATTAAGGGGTGAAGTAAATAGAGGCTGAAGGAGCATGGGGTGGTGTGTAAGAAAGCCTGTGCACGCCAGAATGCTTTGGGGAATACCCTGTGACGTGACAAGGGGTCAGGGCGAAGATGGCTGGGAATCCTCCATGAACCCGGAAGTGGAAGCGCACAAATATTTCTGGGTTTCCTGATGCTGGTTCACTCCGCGAACAGGGAGAGGAGGGCAGAGAGCTTTGGTTTGCTTCCTTGAGGAGTAGGACCACGGTGCATGTCGTGAGAATCCCTCCGAGATGGTGAAAGCGCTTATGGACGGAGCCGGAAGAGCGTCACTAGCCGTGGAGCGAGGAGAGAGAGATTCAGCATCGTTTGCCAGGTAAGGGTTGATGGCCAAAGGTCCAGCCGCGAGAACAAACAAATCCAAAGGGGGAGTACAGAACCAGATTCCTAACACAGGCAGGGTCATACATGAAGATCAGTCCGTGAATAGGCTCGGTAATCAGGGGAAAAGATGAAAGTGGAATCCAAAGGGCAGCGAGGTCGGCAACAGGTCAAAATTCAGGGAACAATATCAAAGGAAGACGTGAGGCACACGAGCGAAGCACTGCGGCACAGACTGGTGCACTCAGCATGCTTTTATGGCCTAGGGATAGTATCCTAATCGGATACAGGTGTGATTGAACGCTGGGTGCGCAGAAAACTCTGGAGTGGAGTTAGGATTGTGAGGCGCTTCGTGGATCGAGCTGGCTCGTGAAAGAAGCAAGAAAGATTTTATTTGCATGTACTCAGAGGATTACAGAGAATACATGAGCATCAGAAACCAATGTGAAAAATGAGATGGGTGTGATATCATCTGCAGCTCAGATTATGCCAGTAGTAAAAATAGAATTTACAAGCTTACCTACGTTCAGTGGTAATAAGAAGGACTTCTACCGCTGGAAGAGGGACTGGGAAAAACTTCAGAGAACCCACAGGGTCAGCTGAGGTTAAAAAGATCCAACTCAGGCTTTCCTCTTACAACACAGCTGCTGACATCTTCAGAGTGTTGGAGAACCACTATGGAAACAGAACCACAATTGCCATGGAAATTGTTTAGAAGCTAGAAAAGATTCTGTGAGAGAGAATTAGGCAAGGAGGGCTATAGAGTTAATCCAAACGGTAGAAAAAGCCCTGGCAGATCTCACAGACCTTGGAAATATTAGTGCAATCAAGAACCCACTTGTGATAAAGTATATTGAGAGCAAGTTACCCGAGTCTGTGAAAAGATTGGTCTACTGATTTACAATTTATAGCATACACTTTATATATTTTCCACATAGCACAATTGAGTGTATCTTACCAATCCTGTTTATCCAGCAGCCAACGAGGATAATACAACGTCTGGTATTTATCAATTACGAGCAAGGTAACGTTAGATCTGGGCAAATGTTTAAACTTTAAAATACATACCAAGACAACAGTTCTTTATAAAGAAACAAGAATGTAATTGACTAATTTACGAAACATGAAATTACGCTATTTAAATGCACACACACACACACACACACACACACACACACACACACACACACACATACAAACAGTTTGGAGGGTGAAAGTAAATGAAGTTCTTCTAGTACTGTTTACTTTACTAGATCAAAGAAAGTCAGAAGAGCAGAGTCTTGGCTTTAATCTTACAGTTTAGTTATGAAGCAAGCATCAATTTCAGTAAAGTATGCAGCTTTCTGTTTGTTTACTAGCGTTACGTTTTGTTCTCATCCAGCAAAGGGAATCACGGCATTGCTGATGGGTTGGTGCACTGAGGTGTAATTTTGCATGAGCTCTGCTCATGCTACCAATTTTCCGTGTTCACCAAAGTTCTTTGAAAAAAGCCAGTTTTCGATTTATATCAAACATCCCATATCTTACACACTCATTCCTACCTTCATCTAATAAAAAGGGGTTTGTAAATGTTGATTATACTTCTTATACCAAATAATCAAACATTACACACAGATATAAAACACACTAAGTGAATATTTGTATACAAGTTTTGCTCTACTGGCACACTTTAATGATGCTTTAAAATAGTGTCCATGTCGTATGACACTCAACGAGAGTGTCAAAGTGTGACTTAGTGGTTTCCTCACAACTCGGGGTGAAGCTGTAAAACTGTCTGCTTTGTTTACCAGATCACCGATTTACACCATTGTTTTGGGGTTTACTTTGAGGCATCTGGTCTTAAGGATCTGGCTCCAGGCATAGCAAACTTCCTGCCTCATGCCTGGTTAATTTTCCCACGGCTTCGTTTTACAGACACTCCTTTATGTTTGCGGATCAGATAAGGTTATTGGGATGGCGCCATGCAGGCTGGGAGAGGGATCCTGGAATGTGAATGATTGACTGCTCATTTTGGGGGCCTGTTCATCTCTACAATACCTTCACCACCAAAAACGAATTACTCAAGGACAAGGGTGGGGAAAAGGCACCACCAGAGGCCCCAGGAAAAGAAACAGATTTACAGATGAGCAGGAGGAGTTTCTGGCTAACCTCTCACCAAAACTAGCAGAAAAGTTCGAGAGAGCATTCACCAACAAAGCTAAGATGGTAGACTGCTGTGTGAGAGATTACAAATTAAAAGAACTCCAAGTTATCATGATGTTGATGGAAGTAACTGCTAATGCAGGACAAAAAAATGGCACTCTGATAGATCTGTCCTCAGACACAAATTATATTACGCACGAAGCGGCTGATAGACTTAAGTTGAGAGGAGAGAAAGTTACCTTGGTGGTTCAAGGGGTTGGCAAGATGGCCATTAGAGTGAGCACAAAAAAGTATCTCCTCAGGATTGGAGTTAAAACTAATGAGGGGACGGTGAAGGCTCAACAGTTGACTTGTTATGAGTTAGAGGAGATCACCAAAGTTCACAGAAGTGTACAGTAGATAGTCAACCGGAACAATGGTTTTACCACCGCGCCTCATGGCGGCAACATTTGTGTTTGTGCGTTTGCTGCCTTTTACCGCTGAGTGGCGCTATAAAACTATAGACTGCAGCATCTCCTTTACAGCTGCACGAAGTAGCAGATAAAATCAAGTGAAACATTGTTGTTAAACTAATTCATAATCACAGTATTGAAATTACAGTACAAGTTTAGAATTCAAATGAAATTAAACCTTATTAGGATTGAATTTAAGCAAAGTAAACGTTAACACAGGAGCCTTTTGATTTTATCATGTGTAATTAGAAAAGGGTTTTGTGTCATCTTATATTTTGTGTTCTTTAAATTTATTTATTAACTGAAATAAATGATCATAAAATTAAAACATTGTTAGGACGTTCTACTGCGTCAGCAGATGTCGATGTCAGTCAGCCCCGCTTGTGTTTTTGCGTTATTATGAGAATGAAATGCAGTAGGCTGTTATGATCCTTTGTACAAATTTAGAATTTAAATTAAATATAGGCGTTTCTTATTTCCTCGAATTTAAGCAAAGTAAATGTATACCTTTATATCTATCCTTTAGATTATATTGTGTGTAACACTAGCGTATAGCCAGAAAACAGACTTTGGGAGTGTATCAAAAAAAGTTTGCAGATAACATAAAAAGTGATTGATAACATAACCTTTAATGAAAAATCACAAAAAAAGGGTGCATCACTATTTCTGATCAATAATAGTTAAATCTACTTTTGATAAATATTAGTCAAATAAAATGTAAACAAATACAACAACAAAATTATTTAAGTAAGCTTAAATACAGATGTGGCCATTAAGAATACGCTTTTTTACCAGCCAGACCAAGTACAACAAAGAATTGTGTACAATTAGTTAGCCTAAAACAATATTGTTTCCAGTGCTGTAGCAAACATGAATTTTATTTTGTTTTACAATAGATCTTTTATGATGAATGTGTGTATAAGTGCTTCATATTATTTTCATAATGTTCAAATGAGATGCCCAAAATCGTGCTTTAAAATTCATAATAAGTTTCTTATATAGTTTTTGCAATGTCTTAACAGGGACATGGCAATGCGTCGGTTTAAATGGTCTTAAAATGTATTTAGTTTCCTGATAGTAGGCTATATAATAGTGTTAACTATGTGAATATATGTATGTGTATATATATATATATATATATATATATATATATATATATATATATATATATACACACACACACACACACACACTCACCTAAAGGATTATTAGGAAGACCATACTAATACGGTATTTGACCCCCTTTCACCTTCAGAACTGCCTTAATTCTACGTGGCATTGATTCAACAAGGTGCTGAAATCATTCTTTAGACGTTGGCCCATATTGATAGGATAGCATCTTGCAGTTGATGGAGATTTGTGGGATGCACATCCAGGGCACGAAGCTCCCGTTCCACCACATCCCAAAGATGCTCTATTGGGTTGAGATCTGGTGACTGTGGGGGCCATTTTAGTACAGTGAACTCATCGTCATGTTCAAGCAACCAATTTGAAATGATTCGAGCTTTGTGACATGGTGCATTATCCTGCTGGAAGTAGCCAAGGAATGGACATGATCAGAAACAATGCTCAGGTAGATCGTGGCATTTAAACGATCCCCAATTGGCACTAAGGGGCCTAAAGTGTGCCAAGAAAAGATCCCCCACACCATTACACCACCACCAGCAGCCTGCACAGTGGTAACAAGGCATGATGGATCATGTTCTCATTCTGTTTACGCCAAATTCTGACTCTACCATTTGAATGTCTCAACAGAAATCGAGACTCATCAGACCAGGCAACATTTTTCCAGTCTTCAACTGTCCAATTTTGGTGAGCTCGTGCAAATTGTAGCCTCTTTTTCCTATTTGTAGTGGAGAGGAGTGGTACCCGGTGGGGTCTTTTGCTGTTGTAACCCATCCGCCTCAAGGTTGTGCGTGTTGTGGCTTCACAAATGCTTTGCTGCATATCTCAGCTGTAACGAGTGGTTATTTCAGTCAAAGTTGCTCTTCTATCAGTTTGTATCAGTCGGCCCATTCTCCTCTGACCTCTAGCATCAACAAGGCATTTTCGCCCACGCTCAAAATTTCTTAAATCACCTTTCTTTCCCATTCTGACATTCAGTTTGGAGTTCAGGAGATTGTCTTGACCCGGACCACACCCCTAAATGCATTGAAGCAACTGCCATGTGATTGGTTGATTAGATAATTGCATTAATGAGAAATTCTTATATGAACACACAGTACGTCAGGCTTTTTACAATAATAATCATCATGTTTTTTTATGTTTGTGTCCAGCATTGAATAATTATTTCATCCATTATTTGACCATGGCTAGAAATAATAGCTGGAATGTGATTGTAAATTTATGACTAAAAAAAGAAGCTGTTCTTCTCCATGCGGAAACTTGTGGCTCGTACTTTCACTTTACAAAAGGCAGCGTTTTGATCAAAAGGCTAATAAACGCATGCGATTTATCAATAAAAATAAAAATATAGGCTACTCACTAGATAAACGCTTTCAACGGGACAGCTTGCTCCGATATGAGCTGATTTATTCAAGTTATAATATAATATAACATTTTTGCTATGTAGTTTATTTTTTGTGTGCATAAGAATTGTATTTCAATGAATGTTTCATGGTGCTCCAGTCCGCCACTGCCCAAGACTTTCAAGACAATCTACCAGGTTTGTTTATTCTCCAGAGAAAATATATTAAAACTGTTCAGTGAATAAAAAGAATCGTATCAAAATCCAACTAGTCTAATTTAATTGGATTTAATTTAAAGGTGCACGCGGTTGATAAACAGCGCGCTCAGTTACTGTAATCCCTCTTTTCACCTTTCATTCACGATAGGTGTGAAGTTATCAAACCGGTTTTGCTGATGGGGGAATTGGCAGAATTGAGGGGTTTAAAACGAATTAACAAGACCGAGCAGACGTCTCTGTCTAAAATGTATTTCGCCAGCAAAACATAGAATAAATTGAAATAAAATGTTTAATGGTACCAATTAAATCAGACTTCATAGTTGGATTTGATACTTTGAGTGTACTTCACACATTTACTGAATATATTCAGATTTTGTAAAATAACAACCGTTTCCTCCCTAAACCTTTTGTCTTCATTACAATGAACTGAAGATCAGCACATGTTCTTTCCTTGTTTTAATCTGTTTGTGTGTGTTCGCACGCGTCTCATACTGTAGGTGTGTGTGCATGGAGAGTTTGTGCGTGCGTCTCATATGTGACATTCATATGAAATGCAATTCTTGATAATTGTTGATAAGTTGATTATGTTGTCAAAGTATTTGTGGACATATAGTTAGGAGAAAAATGTAAATTAAGGATGTCTTGAAACATAATGCAGTACCTCTTTATTTACTTGAACATGGTAAAGGGGTTAAGCAATGTTGCCTTGCACCTCCAGGGTTTTTCCTCTGGAACCATCATAGTTTACCGAATCTGCCCAGTTCTGGTAAATGTTGAGTGGAATCAACCTTTTAAACAAACCAACAGGAAATAGATCTGCCCTTGGTCTGCCATCTGATCCTGTTGAATCCAGATATACAGCAAAACCTTGAATTGCAAGTAACACGATTTGTGAGTGTTCTGCAACTTGAGCAAAGATTTTTAATAAATTTTGACTTGGAAAACGAACAAGTCTTGGTTTACGAGTACCGAGTATCATGTATCATGCATGCGCTTCTTGGAATTGTGGGTAATCGTCTCCCCTGCTGGGTCTAAGTGCTCGTCTCTCACTGGTATAATCAACATCCGTGCACGCTTGTAGTGTTTACTCTAACACTGTGACCATGTGTGTGTAAAACATATTTTATTTTGTGTTTGTAAGCGCTTGTGTACAGCGTGCGTGTAAAGCAAAAGAAAGTCTCATTAGACAGGTTAAAGATCCATTTTCTACCTCAGCCTACCTGTCGTTATGTGTGGGCATTATGTGTGTGCCGGTTCTCACACACACACACACTCTCTCTCTCTTGCCTTTAGCACCCTCTCTCTGCTTCACACACGCACTCATGCACACTAAAGGTGAGAGAGAGAGCGTGGGTGAACCGTCACAGTGTCAAATTACGCGCGTGCACACACATAATGACAGTTATGTCATTACAATTGTCTGTCTGGATTTATTTTTACTTTCAAGTTTTTTTTTTTTTTAGGTAAAGTGCAGGTTAATTTGTTTTATTTATAGTTATTATTTTGTGTTAATTGTTTTTATGTATTTATTTTAGAGTTTCCATTATTTCTTATGGGAAAATTAAATTTGGTTTACTAGTGTTTTGGAACACGAGCCACTTCCGGAACGAGTTATGCTCGGAATTCTGTATAGTGGAAATTCTGTAAATATTATAAAGACAAGCAATTCATACACTGATTAAGAGCAAAGTCACAAAGGTTTTATTTTAGCTTCTGCAGAAGGACCAGTCTCACACAGCAAACAATTGCCGTATGGAGAAAGGTGATCTCTTTCTCTCTGCTGTCCCATTTAATCCCTATAATCAGGCAAATATCTCTAAACAAAAGAAAGAGAACACTTACCTAATTAGAGGGATCCCACTTCTGACACCAAACTGTTAGGGTTGTATTTTCTGAACTAGTGCGCTCTCTACTAGTTTCTCTCTGCAAGCCGGTCCATCTGCACTGCACCTCTGAGCTCAGGAGAACAGGTCAAAGAACAGCCACACACAGATGATTGATCTTTCACCAGTCTGATTTTTATTATAGAAGCATACATATATATAGTGGTTTGACACCCTCCTTTGCGAGCAGAATACAGAAAGGAGGGGGCTTGAACTCTAATGTCTACAACTGATATAAAACAAACACAAAGGTCATACATGTAAGGTATAATATTAAATTATGCGGTTGGGTAAATAAAACAGGAATAGAACAGAAAGTGCATGCTCTTGACTTCTTGAACTTGTTGATTTCACACCTCTGCATACACAGTGCACCAGGGCACAGGATGTTCTGTTAGACAGGAAACATCACAGACAGACAAGAGATCATAATATCATATTATCATATCAGCAAAATCTATATAGTTCGAACTACATTCTACCTTTTACTTATCTCTAAATGCATTTATCTCCAACAATACACAAACATCTCTGCTAACATAATCAACGCCCCGTACATGAAGTTCCTACATTCAAATTCACAACTCTTTATCTGACCCAGACCAGATGTCCATACCTTATAATTTATTCAGGAACAATTACAATCAGGTTGTTTCTGTACTATTCTCGGCCTTGTATTTCTAAGCTTCAGCAAACAAGTTTAAAGCTTCTATGTGTCTACTTGTGTTACGTCCTGGTCTAGGGTCAGGCCGCAACAGAGAATGAAGACAATGACAATTGGAAACAGGAAAGAAAATAGTGGGGAAATAAACAGGGGGTGAGATCAACTGCGGTTTAATGTACAAATATTTACAAAGTTGGTAATCTCTTCAGGAGCCGACAATGCCAAAATAATAAACAAATCCCGCTAACTAAAGCCACAAAAGACTACCTAACCTAACAACAAAAACAAACCAAAATACATTGTCTTACCTAACTCCCTAACTAGCATAACCAGGAGAAACATGGGGAAGAGAACAAAAAGGGCGTCGACTCCCTACTTACCACTATTTACAGGATACTATTTACAAACTGTACAAATTTATGTACAAAGGGCAATAACAAAATCGAGGTCGAAAAAGGCAGCAAAAGGTCAGTACACAGTAAATCAAATATACACAAGCAAAACACCATAACAAGCTAAGCAGTTGTCTCTTGAGCAGCAGGCAGGATGGTGTTTAAATACAGCTGCACAAAGTGCTAGTCCAATCGCAACACCGGAGGCGGGATTAAGGTGCACAGGTTCAGGGGAGCTTGTCCAATGGTGACGCAGGAGGTGGGAGTAAAGCACACAGGTTGAGGAAGTGCTTGTCCAATGGAGACGCTGGAGGCTGGAGTAAAGCACACATGATTGAATGATCCTCCAATCAGCACCCCTCTCCAAGGTAGAGGCCAATTAAACCTGCTTTACAAACAGGGAGAGAAACACACCCAAAACAGCAGGCAACACAAAGCATCATATAAAAAATATATATAATACGTCAGGGACGTAACACCCTCCCCCTTAAGATTGAACATTAAGTTAATTTTTTTTTTACTCAGATTCACAGCGAGATAATGTGTCTGCTACAATGTTTTCAGAACCCTTTTTATGCCGAATGTCAATATTAAATCCCTGCACAATCAAGGCCCAGCGCATGAGTCGTTGGTTACTATTAGTCATACGCTGTAAGAACACGAGTGGGTTGTGGTCAGTAAACACCACTATTGGTTCAGAACTGGATCCAATATACACCTCAAAATACTGAAGGGCGAGTAAGAGGGCAAGAGCTTCCTTCTCAATGGTACTATAATTAAGCTGACAACGATTAAATTTGCGGGAAAAGAAACTCACAGGGTGATCGATACCATGAGCATCTTCTTGGGTGAGTACTGCACCTATCCCGGTACCACTGGCGTCTACCTCCAGTTGGAAGGGTTTGTTAAAATTAGGGGCAGAAAGAACAGGTGCACTGCACAGCAAAAGCTTCACAGCATTAAATGCATCTTGACAAGTAGTAGACCACACAAAAGGGATCGAATCACGAAGAAGGTTTGTTAGAGGTAGTACCACATCAGAAAAGTTTTTACAGAAGCTTCGGTAATATCCAGCCATACCCAAGAAACGTCTGAGTTCTCGTTTTGTCCTAGGGACTGGAAATGCTTTAATTGCCTGCACTTTAGCATCCAGCGGGCGAACCATACCTTGTCCCACCTCCTTACCTAAATAGGTAACAGTAGCATGAGCGAATTCACATTTTTCAAGGTTTAGAGTCAGAGAAGCATTCTGGAGGCGATCAAACACACAGTTTAAAACAGAGAGGTGCTCATTCCAGGTATCCGTAAACACAGCTACATCATCAAGGTAGGCTTCACAATTATTCACATCACCTAAGACTTGTGTCATCAAACGCTGAAATGTGGCCGGTGCATTTCTTAAACCAAAAGCCATGACTGTATACTGAAGAAACCTATCAGGTGTAGCAAAAGCAGAGATTTCAGAGGCTCGCTGAGTGAGCGGAACTTGCCAGTAGCCTTTCAGAAGGTCTAATTTTGTGACATACTTTGCCTGACCTATCCGGTCAACACAGTCCTCCATCCTGGGAAGAGGAAATGAGTCAGCCTTGGTAACAGAGTTAACTTTACGATAATCTGTGCAAAATCGATAACTCTTGTCAGATTTCGGGACCAAAAGACAGGGAGAGCACCATGGATTACCACTAGGAATGGCTAACTGATTTCTTAGCAAATAATCAGTCTCCTGCTTCATAATAGCACGTTTGGTCGGGTTAACCCGGTAGGCATTTTGTTTAATAGGTCGGTGTTCACCTACATCTATGTCATGTTCAATGACGGTTGTGCGTGAGGGTGTGTCCGAAAAGAGTGCGGGGTGATTCCTTATGAGCCTAGTGATGTGTTTCTGGGCGGAAGCTGGTAGATGGACAAGTTTGCACTCAAGTTTACTTAACCACACAGAGTTTGACAAACTCGCACAAGGGACAGATGCTCTACCCAAATTAAGACCATCAGATTCCGGGGAATATTCAGGTGTAATGCCTGTAGAGATAGCCGCAACAGGGGTGACTGGGGAAATCTCCTCAGTATTTCGAGACAGAAAAGGTTTTAACATGTTTACATGGCAGACACGAGTCTTCCTCCTTCTGTCAGGTGTCTTTATCACATAATCGGTGCTACTTAATCGAGAACTAACAACATACGGACCAGAAAACCTAGCTTGAAGGGCAGAACCTGTAATAGGAAGCAAAGCCAGCACTTGGTCACCTTCTTTAAATTCACATAAAACAGCCTTCTTATCGAATCTCCTTTTCATCTTGGCCTGCGAGGCTGTGAGCGAACGATGAGCTAACTTACATGCCGTGTGCAGGCGTTCTCGAACAGAGCTTACATAATCTAAAATGTTTCTAGGTAGAGGACTGACCGAAGTAGGAGACACAAGTTTCTCCTGAAGCAGTTTCAAAGGACCTCGAACAGAATGGCCAAAAACCAACTCTGCTGGGCTAAATCCAAGAGACTCTTGTACAGTATCACGTATTGCAAATAGTAGGAATGGAACCGCTTCGTCCCAGTCCTTTCTGTGCTGCAAGCAATATGTACGAAGCATCGATTTTAGTGTTTGGTGGAATCTTTGTAACACACCTTGTGATTCTGGGTGATAGGCACTAGAGACTTGATGCTTTATATTAAGTTCTTCCAACACTCTTTTAAACAGGGCTGACATAAAATTGGAACCACGGTCAGACTGGACGTACTTGGGTAATCCAAAGGTAGAAAAGAACTTGGTCAGGGCACGTACAATAGCTCGAGACTTAATGTTGCGAAGTGGTATAGCCTCAGGATATCTAGATGCGGCACACATTAGAGAGAGTAAATATGAATTTCCTGACTTAGTTCGAGGAAGGGGACCTACACAATCTATCAAAATTCTTTCAAATGGTTCTCCCATCACAGGAATTGGGCAGAGCGGAGCACGAGGGATAACCTGGTTAGGTTTACCTGCAATTTGGCAGATTGGACACGAACGACAGTAGGACGCTACATCTGATTTCAGAGCCGGCCAGAAGAAATGTTTTAGAATTCGAGCATATGTTTTCCGAATACCTAGATGACCCGACAAGTCATGGTCGTGAGCAATACTCAACACGTGACTCCTATAAGGTTTTGGGACCACAACCTGAAATACTGAACTCCAGTCATTATCAGAATTTTTAGGCGTCCATTTACGCATTAACAGCTGATCTTTAATAAAATATGCAGTAGGTCGCTGCGATAATTCTGCTTCCTTAACTGCCGAAGTGAAACAGGGTTGAAGGGAGTTATCAGATTTTTGAGCAGTTACCAGCTGATCACGTCCAAATAAAAGTTTAGCACCACTGGGTTCCAAGATTGGAGTAAAAGTAGTATGTGACTTATTCACAGGAGGTGAAGGCACCACAGAAGGTTTAAATATGGGGTCTTCCGCACACATGAATGAATCAGAAATGTCTTCCGCCCCTTTCTTCTTACGAGCCTGAGCGCGTGTCACCACGCACGATTTAAACACTAGCGGAAATTTACGTGAGAGTGTCTCATTCTCATCTATTACAGGTACATCTGTAACAATAGGCAACTGGCAAACATTCCCCCCAGCTAAGTCATTGCCTAGAATGAATGAAACACCTTTTACTGGCAGCTGAGAACAGACTGCGACCTTAACGAGACCAGTAACTAACTTGGATCGCAGAAATATGTTATGTAGAGGAGCCTTCACTATTTCCATTCCAATGCCTTGTACTAGTACATCCGCACCACAACTAGTTTCATCAGACAAAGGCAGAAGACCCTCTAAGATGAATGACTGGGCAGAACCGGTGTCCCTCAGCATGCAAAGTGTTTTTTGTTCCAACTCAGAATTAGATAAGGACACAACACCTTCCATAATAAAAGGTTCGAAAGTAGGATCTACAGAGGATTGTGAGCATTTTCTATCTTGCTGGTGCGTTGTTGGTACGTGTGTTAATGCGATACTTTTGGGCTGGGTCTGCGTTTTCCTACCATTTTTACGAGCCAAGATAGGACAAGCAGCAATGAGATGGCCCCTTTCATGGCAATAGAAACATTCCCGACGCTCATGGGTAACTTTCTGAGAACTTGGAGGGCTTCTTACACTACGCTGGGAATTTTCACGGCGTGGGGGAGAGAAAGTGGTTTTATGAGTCAGCGCGAATTCATCTGCCGAGACGGCTGCACTTGAAAGTGATGTGATCTTCTGCTCATTCAGATAAACTACCACCGTCTCCGCAACACAATTCTTAAATTCCTCCAACAGCATTAACTCCTTCAATCCCTCAAAAGTATTAACTTTACTGGCAGTGCACCATTTATCAAACAATACAGATTTCTCACGTGCAAACTCAACATAGGTTTGGTTGGCAGATTTGACATGTTTTCGAAATTTCTGCCGATAGGCCTCAGGGACAAGCTCATAAGCGCGTAAAACAGCACTTTTAACAGTTTCGTAGTCTAAACTCTGCTCTAAAGTTAAAGCAGAACACACTTCCTGTGCCTTCCCAACAAACTTGCATTGCAATAAAAGTGACCAGATGCTTCTAGGCCACTGTAATGTGGCTGCAATACGCTCAAATACAGTGAAGTATGTATCTACTTCACTTTCTCTGAACATAGGAGCTAAAGCAATATGCTTACTAATATCAAGACCAGATGAACTTACAGCTGAAGATGATGTTTGTATTGACGTGGGTGCTGGTTCACTGGCCTGTACCGGGGTTGCAGGAGCAGGGTGCAGAACAGGGGATGACGCACGAACGGGAGACAGAGGGCCACGAACAAGAGAATCTGAAGCTGGCTTATTCCTTAATGCCAACTCCAATTCCTTTAATTTAATTTCCCTCTGAGACTCGAGTTCGACCATGCGAAATTGAAGCAGTTGAGCTTCATAATGCTGACGGGCCAACTCTAGGTCCAATTGCTTCAACTGCAGCGCGAGCTTTGGGTCATTCAGCGGTGAACCTACTACCGGGGGATCTATGCGTGCGGGGTCCGTAGGTTCGGCCACAGCCTCCGCTGTAGCTGACTCCTCGGACTTACCAGATTGGCTTGCAACACCCGCCTCGGTAGGATCGACTAGAATGCGCTGTTTAGTTAGCTCCGCGTGAAGCATTTGTTTAATGTTGCGCTTATTCGCGCTCCGTGGGACCGAGATGCTGTAAAAGTCCGCAAGCAGCAATAAATCATCCTTCCTGCACCTTTCAAATTGCTCCACTGAAGGACAAATAGCAAACTGGTCCAAATTAAATTTGGTTGCCATATTAGTGACAAACACTCACACCTCCTACGGTCAAAAAAAAAAAAAAACCCAAAACCAGCAACTAAACAACAAGATCCCGGATGAGCCCCCAATTCTGTTACGTCCTGGTCTAGGGTCAGGCCGCAACAGAGAATGAAGACAATGACAATTGGAAACAGGAAAGAAAATAGTGGGGAAATAAACAGGGGGTGAGATCAACTGCGGTTTAATGTACAAATATTTACAAAGTTGGTAATCTCTTCAGGAGCCGACAATGCCAAAATAATAAACAAATCCCGCTAACTAAAGCCACAAAAGACTACCTAACCTAACAACAAAAACAAACCAAAATACATTAAGTCTTACCTAACTCCCTAACTAGCATAACCAGGAGAAACAGGGGGAAGAGAACAAAAAGGGCATCGACTCCCTACTTACCACTATTTACAGGATACTATTTACAAACTGTACAAATTTATGTACAAAGGGCAATAACAAAATCGAGGTCGAAAAAGGCAGCAAAAGGTCAGTACACAGTAAATCAAATATACACAAGCAAAACACCATAACAAGCTAAGCAGTTGTCTCTTGAGCAGCAGGCAGGATGGTGTTTAAATACAGCTGCACAAAGTGCTAGTCCAATCGCAACACAGGAGGCGGGATTAAGGTGCACAGGTTCAGGGGAGCTTGTCCAATGGTGACGCAGGAGGTGGGAGTAAAGCACACAGGTTGAGGAAGTGCTTGTCCAATGGAGACGCTGGAGGCTGGAGTAAAGCACACATGACTGAATGATCCTCCAATCAGCACCCCTCTCCAAGGTAGAGGCCAATTAAACCTGCTTTACAAACAGGGAGAGAAACACACCCAAAACAGCAGGCAACACAAAGCATCATATAAAAAATATATATAATACATCAGGGACGTAACACTTGGCACAATTACAAATTAAAGTTGCAAGCAACGATGACGGGCCCAAGCAACGGGCGCGGCACCACCCCGGGCGCACCGCACAACCTGCGTGTTATTCGAGTGTGTCAAAACCTCAAAAAAGTCATTGGCACCCGGTTGCACCGCAGAACTTGCACACAGAACGTCACACATCATACTGGGCTAATATCAGTTTGGGCCCTAAATATTTGTGTGTGTGTGTGTGTGACTAGTTAATGTGTCAGTCTGTCTCTGATGAGTAAATGTGTTTTTGTGTGTTTGTGTGTGTGTGGTGTGTGAATCTGTGTGTTAACATTAGTGATGTGTGTGTTAGTATGTCCAAGACATGTGACTTGTTAGTGGATGTGTGTGTTTCTGCGTGAGACAGAGATGTGAGTGTGTGAGTGTTATAATTTGTGATGTTATAATGTGTGTGTGTATGTAGGTGCTCATTTGTGTGATGTATGAGTGTGTTTGTTTGTGTTTGTGCATGCATGTGTGTGCGTGTGTGTGAGATGTGTTTGTGTCTTTGTGTGTGTTTATTTAGTGTGTTAATATTAGTGATGTGTGCTTGTGTTTGTGCATGTTTGTGTGTATGGTGTGTTCAAATATTAGTGATTTGTGTGTGATTAATAATTGTTCGGTGTAAGTTTAATACATTATCACTGCTGACCCGTTTGAGAGATCAAAATGTGTGATGTGATGTGTGTGTGAGAGTGAGGGAGAGATGTGTGTGACAGTGATGTGATGTGATGTGATTTGTGTGTGTGTGTGTGTGTGTGTGTGTGTGTGTGTGTGTGTGTGGGAGGTTTAGTGTGTGTGAGAGTGAGGGACAGAGGTGTGTGAGATGTAGATGTGTCAGTCTGTGTGTGACGAGTAAATGTGCTTGTGTGAGTTTGTGTATATGGTGTGTGTGTGTGTGTGTGTATGGTGTGTGAGTCTGTGTGTTAATATTGGTGATGTGTGTTATGAATAATTTATCGGTGTAAGTTTAAGGATGTTCCTGAATGTGATGTCACTGTCTGTGTCACTGAATATAATGAGTGTGTGTGTGTGGTGTGTAAGTCTGTGTTAACAGTAGTGTGTGTTAGTATGTTTAAGATATGTGACTTGTTAATGGGTGTGTGTGTTTCTGCGTGAGGGTGTGTGAGACAGAGATGTGAGTGTGTGAGTGTTACAATTTGTGATGTTATAATGTGTGTGTATGTGTGTGATATATGAGTGTACTTGTTTGTGTGTGTGCATGCATGTGTGTGAGATATCTTTGTGTTTGTGTGTGTGTTTATTTAGTGTGTTAACATTAGAGATGTGTGCTTGTGTTTGTGCATGTTTGTGTGTATGGTGTCTGCATCTGTGTGTTAATATTAGTGATGTGTGTGTTATTAATAATTGTTGGGTGTAAGTTTAAGACATTATCACGTCTGACCCGTTTGAGATATCAAAATGTGTGATGTGTGTGTGAGAGTGAGGGAGAGAGGTGTGTGACAGTGATGTGATGTGAGGTCAAGTTTGAGTATGACACGCAATGGGATTTATTTGATGCTGATGCTGGATCAGTCTTTGGCTTGTCCTGTGTGTGTGTGTGTGTGTGTGTGTGTGTGTGTGTGTGTGTGTGTGTGTGTGTGTGTGTGTGTGTGTGTGTGTGTGAGAGAGAGAGAGAGTGAGGGAGAGAGGTGTGTGACATGTAGATGTGTCAGTCTGTGTGTGACGAGTAAATGTGCTTGTGTGAGTTTGTGTATATGGTGTGTGTGTGTGTGTTTGTTTGTAGATGTTTTTGTGTATGGTGTGTGAGTCTGTGTGTGAACATTAGTGAAGTGTGTGATAAATAATTTATCGGTGTAAGTTTAAGGATGTTCCTGAATGTGATGTCACTGTCTGTGTCACTGAATATAATGAGTGTGTGTGTGTGTGTGTGTGTGTGTGTGTGTGTGTGTGAGAGTGAGGGAGAGAGGTGTGTGACATGTAGATGTGTCAGTATGTGTGTGACGAGTAAATGTGCTTGTGTTTGTGCGAGTTTGTGTATATGGTGTGTGTGTGTGTGTGTGTGTGTGTGTGTGTGTGTGTGTGTGTGTGTATGGTGTGTGAGTCTGTGTGTTAATATTGGTGATGTGTGTTATAAATAAATTATCGGTGTAAGGTTAAGGATGTTCCTGAATGTGATGTCACATATAATGTGTGTGTGTGTGTGTGTGTGTGTGTGTGTGTGTGTGTATGTTGTACAGTGGGCAATTTAAATGTTTCTATTGTATATTTTTGATCATTTCTGCATATGTTTAAATTGTAAACATGAAGCCATAGTAAAGGAGAAGGGGAAAGACCTGACTGCAGAATACCTGCCTATTACTGCCATCTACTGGACATATTTTATTACTGCAGGACTGAGTGGAGACAGTTCAGGCCAAAGCTGATAAATATACTGTAAAAATTGTTGGGAGCTGTGTGAGCATCACAAAAACATGAAACTCAAGAAATCTACTCAGAAGCAGTTGTTCTTTCTACCTAAAATGTTTGGGCACATTATGATTTTCCACTTGGTGGATATAAGTATCTTATATTTGCTCAAAATGATATGTTGCCATAGCAATACTATTCAACGTATCAAAAAGTCCTTTACAGTGTGACATCAGCCGTGTCTTCCAATTATTGTGCCTGATTTTGAAGCCAATTTGCTGAAAATTAGCCACAAAAGAATTTAATTTCTGAAAGTAGACACTTTCTGCTGCCAGTTGGTGGCGCTATGACTGAGACTCACGGGACCCATGTCACTGTGAGCAGGACTCTTCTCTTAACCTACTGCTGAGGTTTGATGAATGTCACTCAATTTATACAGAAGTTATTAGCCACTTCCTGTTTCCTGTTATTCGCCGTAGGTTTAAGGGCTCGCCACGGCCGACCCGTTTGAGATATCAACCAGCCCTTCACAATATTAGATCCTCAATGTCTTGAGATTATATTAGACCCTGTTTGGTCAAAAACCTATGAATCCTGTAAGAGTAGTATATCACATTCCAATGGGTGCGTTTTTCAATCAACGCCAAATAACTGACTTCCTGTTCAGCGGATTCCAGTATGGGATATGCAAGTTGTTCATCTCAATGAGATCTAAATTTCTACTGGGTCTCATGCATATATGTGAAAGTGGATATGAATTATGCAGCTAAATTTTTTACAAAGTTCCAGGGGGCGCTGTCCAGGCCCTGAGCCACGCCCGGTCTCCAGGCTCTCAGGCCTTACTCATAATCAGTTTCAGTGTATAGCCGTAAAAGTTTGGAACCGTAGGTCTTTCCACTCGTACGATATGAGAAGATTTATTTTTTTGCACTTCATTTTAGGTTTTTTCTCTAGATAAATCGTCGCCATAACAAGACGATTCAAATTATAAAAAAATCCTTCATGGTCTCAAATCATCCATGTCTTTTCATTATTCTGACTGATTTTGAACCAAATCAGGTGAAAGTAAAGGCCAAAATATTAGTGATTTCCAAAAGTGACACACTTCCTGCTGCCAGTTGGTGGCGCTATGACATAGACTCATGATTGTCATTTGCTGTGATCATCTTCCTACTCTTAACACACCTGTAAAGTTTCATATGCATAACGTAATGTACACAGAAGTTATTAGCCACTTCCTGTTTCATTTTATTCGCCATAATTTTAAAGCGTCGCCACGGCCGAACCGTTCGAGGTATCAAAAAGATCTCTGCAATTTTGCATCGGCAACTTGTTTAGATCATAGTTGCCTGGTTTGGTGGAAATTCTGTAAATTTCCTAGGAGGAGTATTTCAAATTCCATTGGGTGCGTTTTGCAAAGACCTCAAAATAACTCACTTCCTGTTGATTAGCCCTGATGACATGCATTGCAAAACTTGTTCAGCTTGATGAGATCTAAATGTACACGGAGTTTTCTGAGTGTGCGTGCAAGTGTCTCTGAGCTATGAGGCACGATTTTCTAGGGGGCGCTGTGACGGGCGTGTGCGACTCCCCGGGCCGAGCCCCACTGAGGACCTGATGGCCGCGGATTCCAATCTGGATGCAAATTTTGATGAGTTTTTGAGTATGTTAAGGACCCCAAAAGTACCAAAAGTGTGGAAAAAATTTGGGCCCTAAATATGTGTGTGTGTGTGTGTGTGTGTGTGTGTGTGTGTGTGTGTGTGTGTGTGTGTGTGAGTGTGTGTGAGAGACAAGTGAATGTGTCACTCTGTGTCTGATGAGTAAATGCGTTTGTGCGTGTTTGTGTGTGTGTGTGGTGTGTGAGTCTGTGTGTTAACATTAGTGATGTGTGTGTTAGTATGTCTAAGACATGTGACTTGTTAGTGGGTGTGTGTGTTTCTGCGTGAGGGTGTGTGAGACAGAGATGCGAGTGTGTGAGTGTTATAATTTGTGATGTTATAATGTGTGTGCATGTGTGTGATGTATGAGTTTATTTGTTTGTGTGTGCATGCATGTGTGTGAGATATCTTTGTGTTTGTGTGTGTGTTTATTTAGTGTGTTAACATTAGTGATGTGTGCTTGTGTTTGTGCATGTTTGTGTCTATGGTGTCTGCATCTGTGTGTTAATATTAGTGATGTGTGTGTTATTACTAATTGTTGGGTGTAAGTTTAAGACATTATCACGGCTGACTCGTTTGAGATATCAAAATGTGTGATGTGTGTGAGAGTTAGGGAGAGAGGTGTGTGACAGTGATGTGATGTGTTGTGTGTGTGTGTGTGTTTATGTGTGATGTGTGTGTGAGAGTGAGGGAGTGATGTGATGTGATGTGTGAGGTTTAGTGTGTGTGTGAGAGTGAGGGAGAGGGGTGTGTGACATGTAGATGTGTCAGTCTGTGTGTGACGAGTAAATGTGCTTGTGTATGTGCGAGTTTGTGTATATGGTGTGTGTGTGTGTGTGTGTGTGTGTGTGTGTGTGTGTGTGTGTGTTTGTGGATGTTTGTGTGTATGGTGTATGAGTCTGTGTGTTAACATTAGTGATGTGTGTTATTAATAATTTTTTCGGTGTAAGTTTAAGGATGTTCCTGAATGTGATGTCACTGTCTGTGTCACTGAATATAGTGTGTGTGTGTGTGTGTGTGCGTGCGTGCGTGCGTGCGTGTGTGTCAGGGAGGTTTAGTGTGTGTGAGAGTGAGGGACAGAGGTGTGTGAGATGTAGATGTGTCAGTCTGTGTGTGACGAGTGAATGTGCTTGTGTTTGTGTATATGGAGTGTGTGTGTGTGTGTGTGTGTATGGATGTTTGTGTGTATGGTGTGTGAGTCTGTCTGTTAACATTAGTGAAGTGTGTTATAAGTAATGTTTCGGTGTAAGTTTAAGAATGTTCCTGAATGTGATGTCACTGTCCGTGTCACTGAATATGATGAGTGTGTGTGTGTGAGTGTGTATGAGTGTGTGTGTGTCGTGAGAGATGTGTGCTATAGATGCGCAGGACCCTCATGTTTTCCTAAGGATTATTCCTTTTTTTTTAATCTAGTGTGTTGACATTAGTGATGTGTGTGTTATTAATCATTTGTCGGTGTAAGTTTAAGACATTAGCACGGCTGAGACATTTGAGATATCAAAACTGATTTGCAATGAAAAACTCACCCACACACTATAGGTGCGCAGGAGCCTCTTGTTTTCCTAAGGATCTTTTTCCTTTTTCATGATATATTGATTTTTATTTAGTCTGGTAACATTAGTGACGTGTGCTTGTGATGTGTGTGTGTGTGTGTGTGTGTGTGCATGTAGGATAGTTAGTGTGTTCATATTGTGTATTTGTTGGGATGTGTACATGACCGATGTGTAGTGTGTGTGTGTGTGTGTGTGTGTGTGTTTAGAATGTGTGGTCTGGTGTGTATATCGCCGCGCTTGTCCACCAGACTGAATATTGCACAGTGGGCAATTTAAATGTTTGTATTGTTTATTTTTTATAATTTCTGCATATGTTTAAATAGTAAACATGAAGCCATAGTAAATGAGAAGGGGAAAGACCTGACTGCAGAATACCTGCCTACTACTGCCATCTACTGGACATATTTTATTACTGCAGGAGTCAGTGGACACAGTTCAGACCAAGGCTGATAAATATACTGTAAAAATTGTTGGGAGCTGTTTGAGCATCACAAAAACATGAAACTGAAGAAATCTAATCAGAACCAGTTGTTCTTTCTACCTAAAATTTTTGGGCACATTAGGACTTTCCACTTGGTGGATATGAGTATCTTATATTTGCTCAAAATTATATGTTGCCATAGCAATACTATTCAACGTATCAAAAAGTCCTTTACAGTGTGACATCAGCCGTGTCTTCCAATTATTGTGCCTGATTTTGAAGCCAATTAGCTGAAAATTAGCCACAAAAGAATTTAATTTCTAAAAGTAGACACTTTCTGCTGCCAGTTGGTGGCGCTATGACTGAGACTCACGGGACCCATGTCAGTGTGAGCAGGATTCTTCTCTTAACCTACCGCTGAGGTTTGATGAACGTCACACAAATTATACAGAAGTTATTAGCCACTTCCTGTTTCCTGTTATTCGCCGTAGGTTTAAGGGCTCGCCACGGCCGACCCGTTTAAGATATCAACCAGCCCTTCACAATATTAGATCCTCAATGTCTTGAGATTGTATTAGACCCTGTTTGGTCAAAAATATATGAATCCTGTAAGAGTAGTAGATCACATTCCAATGGGTGCGTTTTTCAAACAACGCTAAATAACCGACTTCCTGTTCAGCGGATTCCATGACATGGGGTATGCAAGTTGTTCACCTCAATGAGATCTAAATTTATACTGGGTCTCATTCATATATGTGAAAGTGGATATGAGTTATGCAGCTTAAACTTTACAAAGTTCCAGGGGGCGCTGTACAGGCCCTGTGGCACGCCCGGGCTCCAGGCTCTCAGGGCTTCCTCACAATCAGTGAGAGTCTACACCCATACAATTTTGGAGCCGTAGGTCTTTCCACTCGTAAGATATGAGAAGAATAATTTTCTTCGATTTTTTCTTGAGTTAAATCGTCACCATAGCAACACGATTCAAATTAGAAAAAAATCCTTCATGATTTCAAATGACCCATGTCTTTTCATTATTCTGACTGATTTTGAACCAAATCAGGTGAAAGTAAAGGACAAAATATTACTGATTTCCAAAAGTGACACACTTCCTGCTGCCACTTGGTGGCGCTATGACATAGACTCATGATTGTCATATGATGTGATCAGCTTCCTACTCTTAACATAGCTGTAAAGTTTCATGTGCATAACTTAATGTACACAGAAGTTATTAGCCACTTCCTGTTTCATTTTATTCGCCATAATTTTAAAGCGTCGCCACGGCCGAACCGTTCGAGGTATCAAAAAGATCTCTGCAATTTTGCATCGGCAACTTGTTTAGATCATATTTAGCTGGTTTGGTGCGAATTGTAAAAATTTCCTAGGAGGAGTTTATCACATTCCATTGGGTGCGTTTTGCAAACAACTCAAAATAACTCACTTCCTGTTGATTAGACCTGATGACATGCAGCGCGAAACTTGTTCAGTTTGATGAGATCTAAATGTTCACCGAGTTTTATAAGTATACGTGCAAGTGTGTCTGAGCTATAAGGCAAGACTCTCTAGGGGGCGCTGTGCGGGGCGTGTGCGACGCCCCGGGCCGAGCCCCACTGAGGACCTGTTGGCCGCAGATTCCAATCTGTGTGCAAATTTTGGTGAGTTTTTGAGTATGTTAAGAGGGCCGAAAGTACCCGGATGATTGAAAGAAAAATAATAAAAATTAAAGTTGCAAGCAACGATGACGGGCCCAAGCAACGGGCGCGGTCCCCACCCCGGGCGCACCGCACAACCTGCGTGTTATTCGAGTGTGTCAAAACCTCAAAAAAGTCATTGGCACCCGGTTGCACCGCAGAACTTGCACACAGAACGTCACACATCATACTGGGCTAATATCAGTTTGGGCCCTAAATATTTGTGTGTGTGTGTGTGTGTGTGACTAGTTAATGTGTCAGTCTGTCTCTGATGAGTAAATGTGTTTTTGTGTGTTTGTGTGTGTGTGGTGTGTGAATCTGTGTGTTAACATTAGTGATGTGTGTGTTAGTATGTCCAAGACATGTGACTTGTTAGTGGATGTGTGTGTTTCTGCGTGAGACAGAGATGTGAGTGTGTGAGTGTTATAATTTGTGATGTTATAATGTGTGAGTATGTAGGTGCTCATTTGTGTGATGTACGAGTGTATTTGTTTGTGTGTGCATGCATGTGTGTGCGTGTGTGTGAGATGTGTTTGTGTGTGTGTGTGTGTGTGTGTGTGTGTGTTTATTTAGTGTGTTAACATTAGTGATGTGTGCTTGTGTATGTTTGTGTGTATGGTGTGTTCAAATATTAGTGATTTGTGTGTGATTAATAATTGTTCGGTGTAAGTTTAAGACATTATCACGGTTGACCCGTTTGAGATATCAACATGTGTGATGTGTGTGTGAGAGTGAGGGAGAGAGGTGTGTGACAGTGATGTGATGTGATGTGATTTGTGTGTGTGTGTGTGCGTGTGTGTGTGTGCGTGTGTGTGTGTGCATGTGTGTGTGGGAGGTTTAGTGTGTGGGAGGTTTAGTGTGTGTGAGAGTGAGGGACAGAGGTGTGTGAGATGTAGATGTGTCAGTCTGTGTGTGACGAGTAAATGTGCTTGTGTTTGTGTATATGGAGTGTGTGTGTGTGTGTGTGTGTGTATGTGTGTGTGTGTGTGTGTGTGTGTGGTTGTTTGTGTGTATGGTGTGTGAGTCTGTGTTAACATTAGTGATGTGTGTTATTAATAATGTTTCGGTGTAAGTTTAAGGATGTTCCTGAATGTGATGTCACTGTCTGTGTCACTGAATATGATGAGTGTGAGTGTGTGTCTGTCGTGAGAGATGTGTGCTATAGATGCGCAGGAGCCTCTTGTTTTCCTAAGGATCTTTTTCCTTTTTCATGATATATTGATTTTTATTTAGTCAGGTCACATTAGTGACGTGTGCTTGTGATGTGTGTGTGTGTGTGTGTGTGTGTGCATGTAGGATAGTTAGTGTGTTCATATTGTGTATTTGTCGGGATGTGTACATGACCGATGTGTAGAGTGTGTGTGTGTGTTTAGAATGTGTGGTCTGGTGTGTATATCGCCGCGCTTGTCCACCAGACTCAATGTTGTACAGTTGGCAATTTAAATGTTTGTATTGTTTATTTTTTATGATTTCTGCATATATTTAAATTGTAAACATGAAGCCATAGTAAAGGAGAAGGGGAAAGACCTGACTGCAGAATACCTGCCTACTACTGCCATCTACTGGACATATTTTATTACTGCAGGAGTCAGTACAGAAAGTTCAGGACAAGGATGATAAATATACTGTAAAAAAAATGTTGGGAGCTGTATGAGCGTCACAAAAACATGAAACTCAAGGAATCTACTCAGAAGCAGTTGTTCTTTCTACATAAAATGTTTGGGCACATTAGGACTTTCCACTTGGTGGATATAAGTATCTTATGTTTGCTCCAAATGATATGTTGCCATAGCAACACTATTCAACGTATCAAAAAGTCCTTTACAGTGTGTCATCAGCCGTGTCTTCCAATTATTGTGCCTGATTTTGAAGCCAATTTGCTGAAAATTAGCCACAAAAGAATTTAATTTCTGAAAGTAGACACTTTCTGCTGCCAGTTGGTGGCGCTATGACTGAGACTCACGGGACCCATGTCACTGTGAGCAGGACTCTTCTCTTAACCTACTGCTGAGGTTTGATGAACGTCACTCAATTAAGACAGAAGTTATTAGCCACTTCCTGTTTCCTGTTATTCGCCGTGGCCCTTAAAGCTACGGGCCGTGTTTCAAATGTGTGTGTGTTTATAACACGAAATAACAACAGCAAAAGATAATAGTGCCAGTCACAATAACATATTGATTCTAGGCATACTTACTAAGAATACACACACACACACACATGTAAATATATATATATATATCGTGACCTCGCGGGCATAATAACTTGTTACCGGAACAGATAAAATGTCCATTGTTAATATAGTTAAAGACTTCACACTTACTGTTGAATTCACGCACAAAACTTGATCCAAAGGGCGATTTGTAAACAATTAAACAGTCCATAAACAACTATTCAGCGGCAGCGTTTGTGTCAGTCCGCTTCACCAAAACTCAAATCTGTGAGGGAGGGGGAGGTCACATGTGTCTGTGTCTCTTCGTGAGTGTGGGATGTGTGGTGTGATACCTCCATCTAGTGGCCATAGTTTAGTACTGCAGGAGTTAGTTTATGCAATTTAAAGCAATTAGTTAATAAACAAAATATTGTTGGGAGGCGTATGAGCATAACAAAATCGTGAAACTCAAGAAATTTACTCAGAACCAGTTGTACCTTCTATGTAAAATGTTTGGAGACATTAGGACTTTCCACTTGTTGGATATGAGTATCCTAGTTTTCCTTAAAATTTTACCTTGCCATAGCAACACTATTCAACGTATCAAAAAGTCCTTTACAGTGTGTCATCAGCCGTGTCTTCCAATTATTGTGCCTGATTTTGAAGCCAATTTGCTGAAAATTAGCCACAAAAGAATTTAATTTCTGAAAGTAGACACTTTCTGCTGCCAGTTGGTGGCGCTATGACTGAGACTCACGGGACCCATGTCACTGTGAGCAGGACTCTTCTCTTAACCTACTGCTGAGGTTTGATGAACGTCACTCAATTTATACAGAAGTTATTAGCCACTTCCTGTTTCCTGTTATTCGCCATAGGTTTAAGGGCTCGCCACGGCCGACCCGTTTAAGATATCAACCAGCCCTTCACAATATTAGATCCTCAATGTCTTGAGATTATATTAGACCCTGTTTGGTCAAAAACATATGAATCCTGTAAGAGTAGTATATCACATTCCAATGGGTGCGTTTTTCAAACAACGCCAAATAACCGACTTCCTGTTCAGCGGATTCCATGACATGGGGTATGCAAGTTGTTCACCTCAATGAGATCTAAATTTATACTGGGTCTCATTCATATATGTGAAAGTGGATATGAGTTATGCAGCTTAAACTTTACAATGTTCCAGGGGGCGCTGTACAGGCCCTGTGCCACGCCCGGGCTCCAGGCTCTCAGGGCTTCCTCACAATCAGTGAGAGTCTACACCCATACAATTTTGGAACCGTAGGCCTTTCCACTCGTAAGATATGAGAAGAATAATTGTCTTCGATTTTTTCTTGAGTTAAATCGTCACCATAGCAACACGATTCAAATTAGAAAAAAATCCTTCATGATTTCAAATGACCCATGTCTTTTCATTATTCTGACTGATTTTGAACCAAATCAGGTGAAAGTAAAGGCCAAAATATTACTGATTTCCAAAAGTGACACACTTCCTGCTGCCACTTGGTGGCGCTATGACATAGACTCATGATTGTCATATGATGTGATCAGCTTCCTACTCTTAACATACCTGTAAAGTTTCATGTGCCTAACTTAATGTACACAGAAGTTATTAACCACTTCCTGTTTCATTTTATTCGCCATAATTTTAAAGCGTCGCCACGGCCGAACCGTTCGAGGTATCAAAAGGATCTCTGCAATTTTGCATCAGCAACTTGTTTAGATCATATTTAGCTGGTTTGGGGCGAATTGTAAAAATTTCCTAGGAGGAGTTTGTCACATTCCATTAGGTGCGTTTTGCAAACAACTCAAAATAACTCACTTCCTGTTGATTAGTCCTGATGACATGCAGCGCGAAACTTGTTCAGTTTGATGAGATCTAAATCTTCACCAAGTTTTATAAGTATACGTGCAAGTGTGTCTGAGCTATAAGGCAAGACTCTCTAGGGGGCGCTGTGCGGGGCGTGTGCGACGCCCCGGGCCGAGCCCCACTGAGGACCTGTTGGCCGCAGATTCCAATCTGTGTGCAAATTTTGGTGAGTTTTTGAGTATGTTAAGAGGCCCGAAAGTGCCCGGATGATTGAAAGAAAAATAATAAAAATAAAAATAATAATCCTTAGAAGAACAATAGGGCCCTGCGCACTACAGTGCTTGGGCCCTAATTAAAGTTGCAAGCAACGATGACGGGCCCAAGCAACGGGCGCGGTCCCCACCCCGGGCGCACCGCACAACCTGCGTGTTATTCGAGTGTGTCAAAACCTCAAAAAAGTCATTGGCACCCGGTTGCACCGCAGAACTTGCACACAGAACGTCACACATCATACTGGGCTAATATCAGTTTGGGCCCTAAATATTTGTGTGTGTGTGTGTGTGTGTGTGTGTGTGTGTGTGTGTGTGACTAGTTAATGTGTCAGCCTGTCTCTGATGAGTAAATGTGTTTTTGCGTGTTTGTGTGTGTGTGGTGTGTGAGTCTGTGTGTTAACATTAGTGATGTGTGTGTTAGTATGTCTAAGACATGTGACTTGTTAGTGGATGTGTGTGTTTCTGCGTGAGACAGATGTGAGTGTGTGAGTGTTATAATTTGTGATGTTATAATGTGTGAGTATGTAGGTGCTCATTTGTGTGATGTACGAGTGTATTTGTTTGTGTGTGCATGCATGTGTGTGCGTGTGTGTGAGATGTGTTTGTGTGTGTGTGTGTGTGTGTGTGTGTGTGTGTGTGTGTGTGTTTATTTAGTGTGCTAACATTAGTGATGTGTGCTTGTGTATGTTTGTGTGTATGGTGTGTTCAAATATTAGTGATTTGTGTGTGATTAATAATTGTTCGGTGTAAGTTTAAGACATTATCACGGCTGACCCGTTTGAGATATCAAAATGTGTGATGTGTGTGTGAGAGTGAGGGAGAGAGGTGTGTGACAGTGATGTGATGTGATGTGATTTGTGTGTGTGTGTGTGTGTGTGTGTGTGTGTGTGTGCATGTGTGTGTGGGAGGTTTAGTGTGTGTGAGAGTGAGGGACAGAGGTGTGTGAGATGTAGATGTGTCAGTCTGTGTGTGACGAGTAAATGTGCTTGTGTTTGTGTATATGGAGTGTGTGTGTGTGTGTGTGTGTGTGTGTGTGTGTGTGGTTGTTTGTGTGTATGGTGTGTGAGTCTGTGTTAACATTAGTGATGTGTGTTATTAATAATGTTTCGGTGTAAGTTTAAGGATGTTCCTGAATGTGATGTCACTGTCCGTGTCACTGAATATGATGAGTGTGAGTGTGTGTCTGTCGTGAGAGATGTGTGCTATAGATGCGCAGGAGCCTCTTGTTTTCCTAAGGATCTTTTTCCTTTTTCATGATATATTGATTTTTATTTAGTCAGGTAACATTAGTGACGTGTGCTTGTGATGTGTGTGTGTGTGTGCATGTTAGATGGTTAGTGTGTTCATATTGTGTATGTGTGGGTGTAGGTGTGCATGTGTGTGATGTATGAGTGTACTTGTTTGTGTGTGTGCATGCATGTGTGTGAGATATCTTTCTGTTTGTGTGTGTGTTTATTTAGTGTGTTAACATTAGTGATGTGTGCTTGTGTTTGTGCATGTTTGTGTGTATGGTGTCTGCATCTGGTTGTTAATATTAGTGATGTGTGTGTTATTAATAATTGTTGGGTGTAAGTTTAAGACATTATCACAGCTGATCTGTTTGAGATATCAAAATGTGTGATGTGTGTGTGAGAGTGAGGGAGAGAGGTGTGTGACAGTGATGTGATGCGGTGTTTGTTTATTTTTTATGATTTCTGCATATGTTTAAATTGTAAAGATGAAGCCATAGTAAAGGAGAAGGGGAAAGACCTGACTGCAGAATACCTGCCTACTACTGCCATCTACTGGACATATTTTATTACTGCAGGAGTCAGTGCAGAAAATTTAGACCAAGGCTGATAAATATACTGTAAAAATTGTTGGGAGCTGTATGAGCATCACAAAAACATGAAACTGAAGAAATCTACTCAGAACCAGTTGTTCTTTTTACATAAAATGTTTGGGAAAATTAAGACTTTCCACTTGGTGGATATAAGTATCTTATATTTGCTCAAAATTATATGTTGCCATAGCAATACTATTCAACGTATCAAAACGTCCTTTACAGTGTGACATCAGCCGTGTCTTCCAATTATTGTGCCTGATTTTGAAGGCAATTTGCTGAAAATTAGCCACAAAAGAATTTAATTTCTGAAAGTAGACACTTTCTGCTGCCAGTTGGTGGCGCTATGACTGAGACTCACGGGACCAATGTCAGTGTGAGCAGGTTTCTTCTCTTAACCTACTGCTGAGGTTTGATGAACGACACACAATTTATACAGAAGTTATTAGCCACTTCCTGTTTCCTGTTATTCGCCGTATGTTTAAGGGCTCGCCACGGCCGACCCGTTTAAGATATCAACCAGCCCTTCACAATATTAGATCCTCAATGTCTTGAGATTATATTAGACCCTGTTTGGTCAAAAACCTATGAATCCTGTAAGAGTAGTATATCACATTCCAATGGGTGCGTTTTTCAAACAACGCAAAATAACCGACTTCCTGTTCAGCGGATTCCATGACATGGGGTATGCAAGTTGTTCACCTCAATGAGATCTAAATTTATACTGGGTCTCATTCATATATGTGAAAGTGGATATGAGTTATGCAGCTTAAACTTTACAAAGTTCCAGGGGGCGCTGTACAGGCCCTGTGCCACGCCCAGGCTCCAGGCTCTCAGGGCTTCCTCACAATCAGTGAGAGTCTACACCCATACAATTTTGGAACCGTAGGTCTTTCCACTCGTAAGATATGAGAAGAATAATTTTCTTCGATTTTTTCTTGAGTTAAATCGTCACCATAGCAACACGATTCAAATTAGAAAAAAATCCTTCATGATTTCAAATGACCCATGTCTTTTCATTATTCTGACTGATTTTGAACCAAATCAGGTGAAAGTAAAGGACAAAATATTACTGATTTCCAAAAGTGACACACTTCCTGCTGCCACTTGGTGGCGCTATGACATAGACTCATGATTGTCATATGATGTGATCAGCTTCCTACTCTTAACATACCTGTAAAGTTTCATGTGCATAACTTAATGTACACAGAAGTTATTAGCCACTTCCTGTTTCATTTTATTCGCCATAATTTTAAAGCGTCGCCACGGCCGAACCGTTCGAGGTATCAAAAAGATCTCTGCAATTTTGCATCGACAACTTGTTTAGATGATATGTAGCTGGTTTGGTGCGAATTGTAAAAATTTCCTAGGAGGAGTTTATCACATTCCATTGGGTGCGTTTTGCAAACAACTCAAAATAACTCACTTCCTGTTGATTAGACCTGATGACATGCAGCGCGAAACTTGTTCAGTTTGATGAGATCTAAATGTTCACCGAGTTTTATAAGTATACGTGCAAGTGTGTCTGAGCTATAAGGCAAGACTCTGTAGGGGGCGCTGTGCGGGGCGTGTGCGACGCCCCGGGCCGAGCCCCACTGAGGACCTGTTGGCCGCAGATTCCAGTCTGTGTGCAAATTTTGGTGAGTTTTTGAGTATGTTAAGAGGCCCGAAAGTGCCCGGATGATTGAAAGAAAAATAATAATAAAAAAAAAAAAAAAAATTAAAGTTGCAAGCAACGATGACGGGCCCAAGCAACGGGCGCGGTCCCCACCCCGGGCGCACCGCACAACCTGCGTGTTATTCGAGTGTGTCAAAACCTCGAAAAAGTCATTGGCACCCGGTTGCACTGCGGAACTTGCACACAGAACGTCACACACTTTACTGGGCTAATATCAGTTTGGGCCCTAAATATTTGTGTGTGTGTGTGTGTGTGTGTGTGTGTGTGTGTGTGTGTGTGTGACTAGTTAATGTGTCAGTCTGTCTCTGATGAGTAAATGTGTTTTTGCGTGTTTGTGTGTGTGTGGTGTGTGAGTCTGTGTGTTAACATTAGTGATGTGTGTGTTAGTATGTCTAAGACATGTGACTTGTTAGTGGATGTGTGTGTTTCTGCGTGAGGGTGTGTGAGACAGAGATGTGAGTGTGTGAGTGTTATAATTTGAGATGTTATAATGTGTGTGTGTATGTAGGTGCTCATTTGTGTGATGTATGAGTGTATTTGTTTGTGTTTGTGCATGCATGTGTGTGCGTGTGTGTGAGATGTGTTTGTGTCTTTATGTGTGTTTATTTAGTGTGTTAACATTAGTGATGTGTGCTTGTGTTTGTGCATGTTTGTGTGTATGGTGTGTTCAAATATTAGTGATTTGTGTGTGATTAATAATTGTTGGGTGTAAGTTTAAGACATTATCACGGCTGACCTGTTTGAGATATCAAAATGTGTGATGTGATGTGATGTGTGTGTGAGAGTGAGGGAGAGATGTGTGTGACAGTGATGTGATGTGATTTGTGTGTGTGTGTCCGTGTGTGTGTGTGTGTGTGTGTGTGTGTGTGTGTGAGAGAGAGAGAGAGTGAGGGAGAGAGGTGTGTGACATGTAGATGTGTCAGTCTGTGTGTGACGAGAAAATGTGCTTGTGTTTGTGCGAGTTTGTGTATATGGTGTGTGTGTGTGTGTATGGTGTGTGAGTCTGTGTGTTAATATTGGTGTTGTGTGTTATAAATAATTTATCGGTGTAAGTTTAAGGATGTTCCTGAATGTGATGTCACATATAGTGTGTGTGTGTGTGTGTGTATGTGTATGTTGTACAGTGGGCAATTTAAATGTTTGTATTGTTTATTTTCTATCATTTCTGCATATATTTAAATTGTAAAGATGAAGCCATAGTAAAGGAGAAGGGGAAAGACCTGACTGCAAAATACCTGCCTACTACTGCCATCTACTGGACATATTTTATTACTGCAGGAGTCAGTGCAGAAAATTTAGACCAAGGCTGATAAATATACTGTAAAAAATTGTTGGGAGCTGTATGAGCATCACAAAAACATGAAACTCAAGAAATCTACTCAGAAGCAGTTGTTCTTTCTACATAAAATGTTTGGGCACATTAGGATTTTCCACTTGGTGGATATAAGTATCTTATGTTTGCTCCAAATGATATGTTGCCATAGCAACACTATTCAACGTATCAAAAAGTCCTTTACAGTGTGTCATCAGCCGTGTCTTCCAATTATTGTGCCTGATTTTGAAGCCAATTTGCTGAAAATTAGCCACAAAAGAATTTAATTTCTGAAAGTAGACACTTTCTGCTGCCAGTTGGTGGCGCTATGACTGAGACTCACGGGACCCATGTCACTGTGAGCAGGACTCTTCTCTTAACCTACTGCTGAGGTTTGATGAATGTCACTCAATTTATACAGAAGTTATTAGCCACTTCCTGTTTCCTGTTATTCGCCGTAGGTTTAAGGGCTCGCCACGGCCGACCCGTTTAAGATATCAACCAGCCGTTCACAATATTAGATCCTCAATGTCTTGAGATTATATTAGACCCTGTTTGGTCAAAAACATATGAATCCTGTAAGAGTAGTATATCACATTCCAATGGGTGCGTTTTTCAAACAACGCAAAATAACCGACTTCCTGTTCAGCGGATTCCATGACATGGGGTATGCAAGATGTTCACCTCAATGAGATCTAAATTTATACTGGGTCTCATTCACATATGTGAAAGTGGATATGAGTTATGCAGCTTAAACTTTACAAAGTTCCAGGGGGCGCTGTACAGGCCCTGTGCCACGCCCGGGCTCCAGGCTCTCAGGGCTTCCTCACAATCAGTGAGAGTCTACACCCATACAATTTTGGAACCGTAGGTCTTTCCACTCGTAAGATATGAGAAGAATAATTTTCTTCGATTTTTTCTTGAGTTAAATCGTCACCGTAGCAACACGATTCAAATTAGAAAAAAATCCTTCATGATTTCAAATGACCCATGTCTTTTCATTATTCTGACTGATTTTGAACCAAATCAGGTGAAAGTAAAGGACAAAATATTACTGATTTCCAAAAGTGACACACTTCCTGCTGCCACTTGGTGGCGCTATGACATAGACTCATGGTTGTCATATGATGTGATCAGCTTCCTACTCTTAACATACCTGTAAAGTTTCATGTGCCTAACTTAATGTACACAGAAGTTATTAGCCACTTCCTGTTTCATTTTATTCGCCATAATTTTAAAGCGTCGCCACGGCCGAACCGTTCGAGGTATCAAAAAGATCTCTGCAATTTTGCATCGGCAAATTGTTTAGATCATATTTAGCAGGTTTGGTGCGAATTGGAAAAATTTCCTAGGAGGAGTTTATCACATTCCATTGGGTGCGTTTTGCAAACAACTCAAAATAACTCACTTCCTGTTGATTAGACCTGATGACATGCAGCGCGAAACTTGTTCAGTTTGATGAGATCTAAATGTTCACCGAGTTTTATAAGTATACGTGCAAGTGTGTCTGAGCTATAAGGCAAGACTCTGTAGGGGGCGCTGTGCGGGGCGTGTGCGACGCCCCAAGCCGAGCCCCACTGAGGACCTGTTGGCCGCAGATTCCAATCTGTGTGCAAATTTTGGTGAGTTTTTGAGTATGTTAAGAGGGCCAAAAGTATCCGGATGATTGAAAGAAAAATAATAAAAAAAAAAATAAAAATAATTAAAGTTGCAAGCAACGATGACGGGCCCAAGCAACGGGCGCGATCCCCACCCCGGGCGCACCGCACAACCTGCGTGTTATTCGAGTGTGTCAAAACCTCAAAAAAGTCATTGGCACCCGGTTGCACCGCAGAACTTGCACACAGAACGTCACACATCATACTGGGCTAATATCAGTTTGGGCCCTAAATATTTGTGTGTGTGTGTGTGTGTGTGTGTGTGTGTGTGTGTGTGTGACTAGTTAATGTGTCAGTCTGTCTCTGATGAGTAAATGTGTTTTTGTGTGTTTGTGTGTGTGTGTGGTGTGTGAATCTGTGTGTTAACATTAGTGATGTGTGTGTTAGTATGTCCAAGACATGTGACTTGTTAGTGGATGTGTGTGTTTCTGCGTGAGACAGAGATGTGAGTGTGTGAGTGTTATAATTTGTGATGTTATAATGTGTGAGTATGTAGGTGCTCATTTGTGTGATGTACGAGTGTATTTGTTTGTGTGTGCATGCATGTGTGTGCGTGTGTGTGAGATGTGTTTGTGTGTGTGTGTGTGTGTGTGTGTGTGTGTGTGTGTGTGTGTGTTTATTTAGTGTGTTAACATTAGTGATGTGTGCTTGTGTATGTTTGTGTGTATGGTGTGTTCAAATATTAGTGATTCGTGTGTGATTAATAATTGTTCGGTGTAAGTTTAAGACATTATCACGGCTGACCCGTTTGAGATATCAACATGTGTGATGTGTGTGTGAGAGTGAGGGAGAGAGGTGTGTGACAGTGATGTGATGTGATGTGATTTGTGTGTGTGTGTGTGTGTGTGTGTGTGTGTGTGTGTGTGCGTGTGTGTGTGTGCATGTGTGTGTGGGAGGTTTAGTGTGTGGGAGGTTTAGTGTGTGTGAGAGTGAGGGACAGAGGTGTGTGAGATGTAGATGTGTCAGTCTGTGTGTGACGAGTAAATGTGCTTGTGTTTGTGTATATGGAGTGTGTGTGTGTGTGTGTGTGTGTGTGTGTGTGTGTGTGTGTGGTTGTTTGTGTGTATGGTGTGTGAGTCTGTGTTAACATTAGTGATGTGTGTTATTAATAATGTTTCGGTGTAAGTTTAAGGATGTTCCTGAATGTGATGTCACTGTCCGTGTCACTGAATATGATGAGTGTGAGTGTGTGTCTGTCGTGAGAGATGTGTGCTATAGATGCGCAGGAGCCTCTTGTTTTCCTAAGGATCTTTTTCCTTTTTCATGATATATTGATTTTTATTTAGTCAGGTCACATTAGTGACGTGTGCTTGTGATGTGTGTGTGTGTGTGTGTGTGTGTGCATGTAGGATAGTTAGTGTGTTCATATTGTGTATTTGTCGGGATGTGTACATGACCGATGTGTAGAGTGTGTGTGTGTGTTTAGAATGTGTGGTCTGGTGTGTATATCGCCGCGCTTGTCCACCAGACTCAATGTTGTACAGTTGGCAATTTAAATGTTTGTATTGTTTATTTTTTATGATTTCTGCATATATTTAAATTGTAAACATGAAGCCATAGTAAAGGAGAAGGGGAAAGACCTGACTGCAGAATACCTGCCTACTACTGCCATCTACTGGACATATTTTATTACTGCAGGAGTCAGTACAGAAAGTTCAGGACAAGGATGATAAATCTACTGTAAAAAAATTGTTGGGAGCTGTATGAGCGTCACAAAAACATGAAACTCAAGGAATCTACTCAGAAGCAGTTGTTCTTTCTACATAAAATGTTTGGGCACATTAGGACTTTCCACTTGGTGGATATAAGTATCTTATGTTTGCTCCAAATGATATGTTGCCATAGCAACACTATTCAACGTATCAAAAAGTCCTTTACAGTGTGTCATCAGCCGTGTCTTCCAATTATTGTGCCTGATTTTGAAGCCAATTTGCTGAAAATTAGCCACAAAAGAATTGAATTTCTGAAAGTAGACACTTTCTGCTGCCAGTTGGTGGCGCTATGACTGAGACTCACGGGACCCATGTCACTGTGAGCAGGACTCTTCTCTTAACCTACTGCTGAGGTTTGATGAACGTCACTCAATTAAGACAGAAGTTATTAGCCACTTCCTGTTTCCTGTTATTCGCCGTGGCCCTTAAAGCTACGGGCCGTGTTTCAAATGTGTGTGTGTTTATAACACGAAATAACAACAGCAAAAGATAATAGTGACAGTCACAATAACATATTGATTCTAGGCATACTTACTAAGAATACACACACACACACACACACACATGTAAATATATATATATATATATCGTGACCTCGCGGGCATAATAACTTGTTACCGGAACAGATAAAATGTCCATTGTTAATATAGTTAAAGACTTCACACTTACTGTTGAATTCACGCACAAAACTTGATCCAAAGGGCGATTTGTAAACAATTAAACAGTCCATAAACAACTATTCAGCGGCAGCGTTTGTGTCAGTCCGCTTCACCAAAACTCAAATCTGTGAGGGAGGGGGAGGTCACGTGTGTCTGTGTCTCTTCGTCAGTGTGGGATGTGTGGTGTGATACCTCCATCTAGTGGCCATAGTTTAGTACTGCAGGAGTTAGTTTATGCAATTTAAAGCAATTAGTTAATAAACAAAATATTGTTGGGAGGCGTATGAGCATAACAAAATCGTGAAACTCAAGAAATTTACTCAGAACCAGTTGTACCTTCTATGTAAAATGTTTGGAGACATTAGGACTTTCCACTTGTTGGATATGAGTATCCTAGTTTTCCTTAAAATTTTACCTTGCCATAGCAACACTATTCAACGTATCAAAAAGTCCTTTACAGTGTGACATCAGCCGTGTCTTCCAATTATTGTGCCTGATTTTGAAGCCAATTTGCTGAAAATTAACCACAAAAGAATTTAATTTCTGAAAGTAGACACTTTCTGCTGCCAGTTGGTGGCGCTATGACTGAGACTCACGGGACCCATGTCACTGTGAGCAGGACTCTTCTCTTAACCTACTGCTGAGGTTTGATGAACGTCACACAATTTATACAGAAGTTATTAGCCACTTCCTGTTTCCTGTTATTCGCCGTAGGTTTAAGGGCTCGCCACGGCCGACCCGTTTAAGATATCAACCAGCCCTTCACAATATTAGATCCTCAATGTCTTGAGATTATATTAGACCCTGTTTGGTCAAAAACATATGAATCCTGTAAGAGTAGTATATCACATTCCAATGGGTGCGTTTTTCAAACAACGCCAAATAACCGACTTCCTGTTCAGCGGATTCCATGACATGGGGTATGCAAGTTGTTCACCTCAATGAGATCTAAATTTATACTGGGTCTCATTCATATATGTGAAAGTGGATATGAGTTATGCAGCTTAAACTTTACAAAGTTCCAGGGGGCGCTGTACAGGCCCTGTGGCACGCCCGGGCTCCAGGCTCTCAGGGCTTCCTCACAATCAGTGAGAGTCTACACCCATACAATTTTGGAACCGTAGGTCTTTCCACTCGTACGATATGAGAAGAATAATTTTCTTCGATTTTTTCTTGAGTTAAATCGTCACCATAGCAACACGATTCAAATTAGAAAAAAATCCTTCATGATTTCAAATGACCCATGTCTTTTCATTATTCTGACTAATTTTGAACCAAATCAGGTGAAAGTAAAGGACAAAATATTACTGATTTCCAAAAGTGACACACTTCCTGCTTCCACTTGGTGGCGCTATGACATAGACTCATGATTGTCATATCATGTGATCAGCTTCCTACTCTTAACATATCTGTAAAGTTTCATGTGCCTAACTTAATGTACACAGAAGTTATTAGCCACTTCCTGTTTCATTTTATTCGCCATAATTTTAAAGCGTCGCCACGGCCGAACCGTTCGAGGTATCAAAAAGATCTCTGCAATTTTGCATCGGCAACTTGTTTAGATCATATTTAGCTGGTTTGGTGCGAATTGTAAAAATTTCCTAGGAGGAGTTTATCACATTCCATTGGGTGCGTTTTGCAAACAACTCAAAATAACTCACTTCCTGTTGATTAGACCTGATGACATGCAGCGCGAAACTTGTTCAGTTTGATGAGATCTAAATGTACACCGAGTTTTATAAGTATACGTGCAAGTGTGTCTGAGCTATAAGGCAAGACTCTGTAGGGGGCGCTGTGCGGGGCGTGTGCGACGCCCGGGGCCGAGCCCCACTGAGGACCTGTTGGCCGCAGATTCCAATCTGTGTGCAAATTTTGGTGAGTTTTTGAGTATGTTAAGAGGGCCGAAAGTGCCCGGATGATTGAAAGAAAAATAATAAAAAAAAAAATAAAAATAATTAAAGTTGCAAGCAACGATGACGGGCCCAAGCAACGGGCGCGGTCCCCAACCCGGGCGCACCGCACAACCTGCGTGTTATTCGAGTGTGTCAAAACCTCAAAAAAGTCATTGGCACCCGGTTGCACCGCGGAACTTGCACACCGAACGTCACACATCATACTGGGCTAATATCAGTTTGGGCCCTAAATATGTGTGTGTGTGTGTGTGTGTGTGTGTGTGTGTGTGTGTGTGTGTGTGTGTGTGTGTGTGAGTGTGTGTGAGAGACAAGTGAATGTGTCACTCTGTGTCTGATGAGTAAATGCGTTTGTGCGTGTTTGTGTGTGTGTGTGGTGTGTGAGTCTGTGTGTTAACATTAGTGATGTGTGTGTTAGTATGTCTAAGACATGTGACTTGTTAGTGGGTGTGTGTGTTTCTGCGTGAGGGTGTGTGAGACAGAGATGCGAGTGTGTGAGTGTTATAATTTGTGATGTTATAATGTGTGTGTATGTAGGTGTGCATGTGTGTGATGTATGAGTTTATTTGTTTGTGTGTGCATGCATGTGTGTGAGATATCTTTGTGTTTGTGTGTGTGTTTATTTAGTGTGTTAACATTAGTGATGTGTGCTTGTGTTTGTGCATGTTTGTGTCTATGGTGTCTGCATCTGTGTGTTAATATTAGTGATGTGTGTGTTATTACTAATTGTTGGGTGTAAGTTTAAGACATTATCACGGCTGACTCGTTTGAGATATCAAAATGTGTGATGTGTGTGAGAGTTAGGGAGAGAGGTGTGTGACAGTGATGTGATGTGTTGTGTGTGTGTGTGTTTATGTGTGATGTGTGTGTGAGAGTGAGGGAGTGATGTGATGTGATGTGTGAGGTTTAGTGTGTGTGTGAGAGTGAGGGAGAGGGGTGTGTGACATGTAGATGTGTCAGTCTGTGTTAACAGTAGTGTGTGTTAGTATGTTTAAGATATGTGACTTGTTAATGGGTGTGTGTGTTTCTGCGTGAGGGTGTGTGAGACAGAGATGTGAGTGTGTGAGTGTTACAATTTGTGATGTTATAATGTGTGTGTACGTGTGTGATATATGAGTGTACTTGTTTGTGTGTGTGCATGCATGTGTGTGAGATATCTTTGTGTTTGTGTGTGTGTTTATTTAGTGTGTTAACATTAGAGATGTGTGCTTGTGTTTGTGCATGTTTGTGTGTATGGTGTCTGCATCTGTGTGTTAATATTAGTGATGTGTGTGTTATTAATAATTGTTGGGTGTAAGTTTAAGACATTATCACGTCTGACCCGTTTGAGATATCAAAATGTGTGATGTGTGTGTGAGAGTGAGGGAGAGAGGTGTGTGACAGTGATGTGATGTGAGGTCAAGTTTGAGTATGACACGCAATGGGATTTATTTGATGCTGATGCTGGATCAGTCTTTGGCTTGTCCTGTGTGTGTGTGTGTGTGTGTGTGTGTGTGTGTGTGTGTGTGTGTGTGTGTGTGTGTGTGTGTGTGAGAGAGAGAGAGAGTGAGGGAGAGAGGTGTGTGACATGTAGATGTGTCAGTCTGTGTGTGACGAGTAAATGTGCTTGTGTGAGTTTGTGTATATGGTGTGTGTGTGTGTGTTTGTTTGTAGATGTTTTTGTGTATGGTGTGTGAGTCTGTGTGTGAACATTAGTGAAGTGTGTGATAAATAATTTATCGGTGTAAGTTTAAGGATGTTCCTGAATGTGATGTCACTGTCTGTGTCACTGAATATAATGAGTGTGTGTGTGTGTGTGTGTGTGTGTGTGTGTGAGAGTGAGGGAGAGAGGTGTGTGACATGTAGATGTGTCAGTATGTGTGTGACGAGTAAATGTGCTTGTGTTTGTGCGAGTTTGTGTATATGGTGTGTGTGTGTGTGTGTGTGTGTGTGTGTGTGTGTGTGTGTGTGTGTGTGTGTATGGTGTGTGAGTCTGTGTGTTAATATTGGTGATGTGTGTTATAAATAAATTATCGGTGTAAGGTTAAGGATGTTCCTGAATGTGATGTCACATATAATGTGTGTGTGTGTGTGTGTGTGTGTGTGTGTGTGTGTGTATGTTGTACAGTGGGCAATTTAAATGTTTCTATTGTATATTTTTGATCATTTCTGCATATGTTTAAATTGTAAACATGAAGCCATAGTAAAGGAGAAGGGGAAAGACCTGACTGCAGAATACCTGCCTATTACTGCCATCTACTGGACATATTTTATTACTGCAGGACTGAGTGGAGACAGTTCAGGCCAAAGCTGATAAATATACTGTAAAAATTGTTGGGAGCTGTGTGAGCATCACAAAAACATGAAACTCAAGAAATCTACTCAGAAGCAGTTGTTCTTTCTACCTAAAATGTTTGGGCACATTATGATTTTCCACTTGGTGGATATAAGTATCTTATATTTGCTCAAAATGATATGTTGCCATAGCAATACTATTCAACGTATCAAAAAGTCCTTTACAGTGTGACATCAGCCGTGTCTTCCAATTATTGTGCCTGATTTTGAAGCCAATTTGCTGAAAATTAGCCACAAAAGAATTTAATTTCTGAAAGTAGACACTTTCTGCTGCCAGTTGGTGGCGCTATGACTGAGACTCACGGGACCCATGTCACTGTGAGCAGGACTCTTCTCTTAACCTACTGCTGAGGTTTGATGAATGTCACTCAATTTATACAGAAGTTATTAGCCACTTCCTGTTTCCTGTTATTCGCCGTAGGTTTAAGGGCTCGCCACGGCCGACCCGTTTGAGATATCAACCAGCCCTTCACAATATTAGATCCTCAATGTCTTGAGATTATATTAGACCCTGTTTGGTCAAAAACCTATGAATCCTGTAAGAGTAGTATATCACATTCCAATGGGTGCGTTTTTCAATCAACGCCAAATAACTGACTTCCTGTTCAGCGGATTCCAGTATGGGATATGCAAGTTGTTCATCTCAATGAGATCTAAATTTCTACTGGGTCTCATGCATATATGTGAAAGTGGATATGAATTATGCAGCTAAATTTTTTACAAAGTTCCAGGGGGCGCTGTCCAGGCCCTGAGCCACGCCCGGTCTCCAGGCTCTCAGGCCTTACTCATAATCAGTTTCAGTGTATAGCCGTAAAAGTTTGGAACCGTAGGTCTTTCCACTCGTACGATATGAGAAGATTTATTTTTTTGCACTTCATTTTAGGTTTTTTCTCTAGATAAATCGTCGCCATAACAAGACGATTCAAATTATAAAAAAATCCTTCATGGTCTCAAATCATCCATGTCTTTTCATTATTCTGACTGATTTTGAACCAAATCAGGTGAAAGTAAAGGCCAAAATATTAGTGATTTCCAAAAGTGACACACTTCCTGCTGCCAGTTGGTGGCGCTATGACATAGACTCATGATTGTCATTTGCTGTGATCATCTTCCTACTCTTAACACACCTGTAAAGTTTCATATGCATAACGTAATGTACACAGAAGTTATTAGCCACTTCCTGTTTCATTTTATTCGCCATAATTTTAAAGCGTCGCCACGGCCGAACCGTTCGAGGTATCAAAAAGATCTCTGCAATTTTGCATCGGCAACTTGTTTAGATCATAGTTGCCTGGTTTGGTGGAAATTCTGTAAATTTCCTAGGAGGAGTATTTCAAATTCCATTGGGTGCGTTTTGCAAAGACCTCAAAATAACTCACTTCCTGTTGATTAGCCCTGATGACATGCATTGCAAAACTTGTTCAGCTTGATGAGATCTAAATGTACACGGAGTTTTCTGAGTGTGCGTGCAAGTGTCTCTGAGCTATGAGGCACGATTTTCTAGGGGGCGCTGTGACGGGCGTGTGCGACTCCCCGGGCCGAGCCCCACTGAGGACCTGATGGCCGCGGATTCCAATCTGGATGCAAATTTTGATGAGTTTTTGAGTATGTTAAGGACCCCAAAAGTACCAAAAGTGTGGGAAAAAAAAAAAAAAAAAAAAAAAAAAAAAAAAATAATAATAATTAAAGTTGCAAGCAACGATGACGGGCCCAAGCAACGGGCGCGGTCCCCACCCCGGGCGCACCGCACAACCTGCGTGTTATTCGAGTGTGTCAAAACCTCAAAAAAGTCATTGGCACCCGGTTGCACCGCAGAACTTGCACACAGAACGTCACACATCATACTGGGCTAATATCAGTTTGGGCCCTAAATATTTGTGTGTGTGTGTGTGTGTGTGTGTGTGTGTGTGTGTGTGTGACTAGTTAATGTGTCAGCCTGTCTCTGATGAGTAAATGTGTTTTTGCGTGTTTGTGTGTGTGTGGTGTGTGAGTCTGTGTGTTAACATTAGTGATGTGTGTGTTAGTATGTCTAAGACATGTGACTTGTTAGTGGATGTGTGTGTTTCTGCGTGAGACAGATGTGAGTGTGTGAGTGTTATAATTTGTGATGTTATAATGTGTGAGTATGTAGGTGCTCATTTGTGTGATGTACGAGTGTATTTGTTTGTGTGTGCATGCATGTGTGTGCGTGTGTGTGAGATGTGTTTGTGTGTGTGTGTGTGTGTGTGTGTGTGTGTGTGTGTGTGTGTTTATTTAGTGTGCTAACATTAGTGATGTGTGCTTGTGTATGTTTGTGTGTATGGTGTGTTCAAATATTAGTGATTTGTGTGTGATTAATAATTGTTCGGTGTAAGTTTAAGACATTATCACGGCTGACCCGTTTGAGATATCAAAATGTGTGATGTGTGTGTGAGAGTGAGGGAGAGAGGTGTGTGACAGTGATGTGATGTGATGTGATTTGTGTGTGTGTGTGTGTGTGTGTGTGTGTGTGTGTGCATGTGTGTGTGGGAGGTTTAGTGTGTGTGAGAGTGAGGGACAGAGGTGTGTGAGATGTAGATGTGTCAGTCTGTGTGTGACGAGTAAATGTGCTTGTGTTTGTGTATATGGAGTGTGTGTGTGTGTGTGTGTGTGTGTGTGTGTGTGTGGTTGTTTGTGTGTATGGTGTGTGAGTCTGTGTTAACATTAGTGATGTGTGTTATTAATAATGTTTCGGTGTAAGTTTAAGGATGTTCCTGAATGTGATGTCACTGTCCGTGTCACTGAATATGATGAGTGTGAGTGTGTGTCTGTCGTGAGAGATGTGTGCTATAGATGCGCAGGAGCCTCTTGTTTTCCTAAGGATCTTTTTCCTTTTTCATGATATATTGATTTTTATTTAGTCAGGTAACATTAGTGACGTGTGCTTGTGATGTGTGTGTGTGTGTGCATGTTAGATGGTTAGTGTGTTCATATTGTGTATGTGTGGGTGTAGGTGTGCATGTGTGTGATGTATGAGTGTACTTGTTTGTGTGTGTGCATGCATGTGTGTGAGATATCTTTCTGTTTGTGTGTGTGTTTATTTAGTGTGTTAACATTAGTGATGTGTGCTTGTGTTTGTGCATGTTTGTGTGTATGGTGTCTGCATCTGGTTGTTAATATTAGTGATGTGTGTGTTATTAATAATTGTTGGGTGTAAGTTTAAGACATTATCACAGCTGATCTGTTTGAGATATCAAAATGTGTGATGTGTGTGTGAGAGTGAGGGAGAGAGGTGTGTGACAGTGATGTGATGCGGTGTTTGTTTATTTTTTATGATTTCTGCATATGTTTAAATTGTAAAGATGAAGCCATAGTAAAGGAGAAGGGGAAAGACCTGACTGCAGAATACCTGCCTACTACTGCCATCTACTGGACATATTTTATTACTGCAGGAGTCAGTGCAGAAAATTTAGACCAAGGCTGATAAATATACTGTAAAAATTGTTGGGAGCTGTATGAGCATCACAAAAACATGAAACTGAAGAAATCTACTCAGAACCAGTTGTTCTTTTTACATAAAATGTTTGGGAAAATTAAGACTTTCCACTTGGTGGATATAAGTATCTTATATTTGCTCAAAATTATATGTTGCCATAGCAATACTATTCAACGTATCAAAACGTCCTTTACAGTGTGACATCAGCCGTGTCTTCCAATTATTGTGCCTGATTTTGAAGGCAATTTGCTGAAAATTAGCCACAAAAGAATTTAATTTCTGAAAGTAGACACTTTCTGCTGCCAGTTGGTGGCGCTATGACTGAGACTCACGGGACCAATGTCAGTGTGAGCAGGTTTCTTCTCTTAACCTACTGCTGAGGTTTGATGAACGACACACAATTTATACAGAAGTTATTAGCCACTTCCTGTTTCCTGTTATTCGCCGTATGTTTAAGGGCTCGCCACGGCCGACCCGTTTAAGATATCAACCAGCCCTTCACAATATTAGATCCTCAATGTCTTGAGATTATATTAGACCCTGTTTGGTCAAAAACCTATGAATCCTGTAAGAGTAGTATATCACATTCCAATGGGTGCGTTTTTCAAACAACGCAAAATAACCGACTTCCTGTTCAGCGGATTCCATGACATGGGGTATGCAAGTTGTTCACCTCAATGAGATCTAAATTTATACTGGGTCTCATTTATATATGTGAAAGTGGATATGAGTTATGCAGCTTAAACTTTACAAAGTTCCAGGGGGCGCTGTACAGGCCCTGTGCCACGCCCAGGCTCCAGGCTCTCAGGGCTTCCTCACAATCAGTGAGAGTCTACACCCATACAATTTTGGAACCGTAGGTCTTTCCACTCGTAAGATATGAGAAGAATAATTTTCTTCGATTTTTTCTTGAGTTAAATCGTCACCATAGCAACACGATTCAAATTAGAAAAAAATCCTTCATGATTTCAAATGACCCATGTCTTTTCATTATTCTGACTGATTTTGAACCAAATCAGGTGAAAGTAAAGGACAAAATATTACTGATTTCCAAAAGTGACACACTTCCTGCTGCCACTTGGTGGCGCTATGACATAGACTCATGATTGTCATATGATGTGATCAGCTTCCTACTCTTAACATACCTGTAAAGTTTCATGTGCATAACTTAATGTACACAGAAGTTATTAGCCACTTCCTGTTTCATTTTATTCGCCATAATTTTAAAGCGTCGCCACGGCCGAACCGTTCGAGGTATCAAAAAGATCTCTGCAATTTTGCATCGACAACTTGTTTAGATGATATGTAGCTGGTTTGGTGCGAATTGTAAAAATTTCCTAGGAGGAGTTTATCACATTCCATTGGGTGCGTTTTGCAAACAACTCAAAATAACTCACTTCCTGTTGATTAGACCTGATGACATGCAGCGCGAAACTTGTTCAGTTTGATGAGATCTAAATGTTCACCGAGTTTTATAAGTATACGTGCAAGTGTGTCTGAGCTATAAGGCAAGACTCTGTAGGGGGCGCTGTGCGGGGCGTGTGCGACGCCCCGGGCCGAGCCCCACTGAGGACCTGTTGGCCGCAGATTCCAGTCTGTGTGCAAATTTTGGTGAGTTTTTGAGTATGTTAAGAGGCCCGAAAGTGCCCGGATGATTGAAAGAAAAATAATAATAAAAAAAAAAAAAAAAATTAAAGTTGCAAGCAACGATGACGGGCCCAAGCAACGGGCGCGGTCCCCACCCCGGGCGCACCGCACAACCTGCGTGTTATTCGAGTGTGTCAAAACCTCGAAAAAGTCATTGGCACCCGGTTGCACTGCGGAACTTGCACACAGAACGTCACACACTTTACTGGGCTAATATCAGTTTGGGCCCTAAATATTTGTGTGTGTGTGTGTGTGTGTGTGTGTGTGTGTGTGTGTGTGTGTGTGACTAGTTAATGTGTCAGTCTGTCTCTGATGAGTAAATGTGTTTTTGCGTGTTTGTGTGTGTGTGGTGTGTGAGTCTGTGTGTTAACATTAGTGATGTGTGTGTTAGTATGTCTAAGACATGTGACTTGTTAGTGGATGTGTGTGTTTCTGCGTGAGGGTGTGTGAGACAGAGATGTGAGTGTGTGAGTGTTATAATTTGAGATGTTATAATGTGTGTGTGTATGTAGGTGCTCATTTGTGTGATGTATGAGTGTATTTGTTTGTGTTTGTGCATGCATGTGTGTGCGTGTGTGTGAGATGTGTTTGTGTCTTTATGTGTGTTTATTTAGTGTGTTAACATTAGTGATGTGTGCTTGTGTTTGTGCATGTTTGTGTGTATGGTGTGTTCAAATATTAGTGATTTGTGTGTGATTAATAATTGTTGGGTGTAAGTTTAAGACATTATCACGGCTGACCTGTTTGAGATATCAAAATGTGTGATGTGATGTGATGTGTGTGTGAGAGTGAGGGAGAGATGTGTGTGACAGTGATGTGATGTGATTTGTGTGTGTGTGTCCGTGTGTGTGTGTGTGTGTGTGTGTGTGTGTGTGTGTGAGAGAGAGAGAGAGTGAGGGAGAGAGGTGTGTGACATGTAGATGTGTCAGTCTGTGTGTGACGAGAAAATGTGCTTGTGTTTGTGCGAGTTTGTGTATATGGTGTGTGTGTGTGTGTATGGTGTGTGAGTCTGTGTGTTAATATTGGTGTTGTGTGTTATAAATAATTTATCGGTGTAAGTTTAAGGATGTTCCTGAATGTGATGTCACATATAGTGTGTGTGTGTGTGTGTGTATGTGTATGTTGTACAGTGGGCAATTTAAATGTTTGTATTGTTTATTTTCTATCATTTCTGCATATATTTAAATTGTAAAGATGAAGCCATAGTAAAGGAGAAGGGGAAAGACCTGACTGCAAAATACCTGCCTACTACTGCCATCTACTGGACATATTTTATTACTGCAGGAGTCAGTGCAGAAAATTTAGACCAAGGCTGATAAATATACTGTAAAAAATTGTTGGGAGCTGTATGAGCATCACAAAAACATGAAACTCAAGAAATCTACTCAGAAGCAGTTGTTCTTTCTACATAAAATGTTTGGGCACATTAGGATTTTCCACTTGGTGGATATAAGTATCTTATGTTTGCTCCAAATGATATGTTGCCATAGCAACACTATTCAACGTATCAAAAAGTCCTTTACAGTGTGTCATCAGCCGTGTCTTCCAATTATTGTGCCTGATTTTGAAGCCAATTTGCTGAAAATTAGCCACAAAAGAATTTAATTTCTGAAAGTAGACACTTTCTGCTGCCAGTTGGTGGCGCTATGACTGAGACTCACGGGACCCATGTCACTGTGAGCAGGACTCTTCTCTTAACCTACTGCTGAGGTTTGATGAATGTCACTCAATTTATACAGAAGTTATTAGCCACTTCCTGTTTCCTGTTATTCGCCGTAGGTTTAAGGGCTCGCCACGGCCGACCCGTTTAAGATATCAACCAGCCGTTCACAATATTAGATCCTCAATGTCTTGAGATTATATTAGACCCTGTTTGGTCAAAAACATATGAATCCTGTAAGAGTAGTATATCACATTCCAATGGGTGCGTTTTTCAAACAACGCAAAATAACCGACTTCCTGTTCAGCGGATTCCATGACATGGGGTATGCAAGATGTTCACCTCAATGAGATCTAAATTTATACTGGGTCTCATTCACATATGTGAAAGTGGATATGAGTTATGCAGCTTAAACTTTACAAAGTTCCAGGGGGCGCTGTACAGGCCCTGTGCCACGCCCGGGCTCCAGGCTCTCAGGGCTTCCTCACAATCAGTGAGAGTCTACACCCATACAATTTTGGAACCGTAGGTCTTTCCACTCGTAAGATATGAGAAGAATAATTTTCTTCGATTTTTTCTTGAGTTAAATCGTCACCGTAGCAACACGATTCAAATTAGAAAAAAATCCTTCATGATTTCAAATGACCCATGTCTTTTCATTATTCTGACTGATTTTGAACCAAATCAGGTGAAAGTAAAGGACAAAATATTACTGATTTCCAAAAGTGACACACTTCCTGCTGCCACTTGGTGGCGCTATGACATAGACTCATGGTTGTCATATGATGTGATCAGCTTCCTACTCTTAACATACCTGTAAAGTTTCATGTGCCTAACTTAATGTACACAGAAGTTATTAGCCACTTCCTGTTTCATTTTATTCGCCATAATTTTAAAGCGTCGCCACGGCCGAACCGTTCGAGGTATCAAAAAGATCTCTGCAATTTTGCATCGGCAAATTGTTTAGATCATATTTAGCAGGTTTGGTGCGAATTGGAAAAATTTCCTAGGAGGAGTTTATCACATTCCATTGGGTGCGTTTTGCAAACAACTCAAAATAACTCACTTCCTGTTGATTAGACCTGATGACATGCAGCGCGAAACTTGTTCAGTTTGATGAGATCTAAATGTTCACCGAGTTTTATAAGTATACGTGCAAGTGTGTCTGAGCTATAAGGCAAGACTCTGTAGGGGGCGCTGTGCGGGGCGTGTGCGACGCCCCAAGCCGAGCCCCACTGAGGACCTGTTGGCCGCAGATTCCAATCTGTGTGCAAATTTTGGTGAGTTTTTGAGTATGTTAAGAGGGCCAAAAGTATCCGGATGATTGAAAGAAAAATAATAAAAAAAAAAATAAAAATAATTAAAGTTGCAAGCAACGATGACGGGCCCAAGCAACGGGCGCGATCCCCACCCCGGGCGCACCGCACAACCTGCGTGTTATTCGAGTGTGTCAAAACCTCAAAAAAGTCATTGGCACCCGGTTGCACCGCAGAACTTGCACACAGAACGTCACACATCATACTGGGCTAATATCAGTTTGGGCCCTAAATATTTGTGTGTGTGTGTGTGTGTGTGTGTGTGTGTGTGTGTGTGTGTGACTAGTTAATGTGTCAGTCTGTCTCTGATGAGTAAATGTGTTTTTGTGTGTTTGTGTGTGTGTGTGGTGTGTGAATCTGTGTGTTAACATTAGTGATGTGTGTGTTAGTATGTCCAAGACATGTGACTTGTTAGTGGATGTGTGTGTTTCTGCGTGAGACAGAGATGTGAGTGTGTGAGTGTTATAATTTGTGATGTTATAATGTGTGAGTATGTAGGTGCTCATTTGTGTGATGTACGAGTGTATTTGTTTGTGTGTGCATGCATGTGTGTGCGTGTGTGTGAGATGTGTTTGTGTGTGTGTGTGTGTGTGTGTGTGTGTGTGTGTGTGTGTGTGTGTTTATTTAGTGTGTTAACATTAGTGATGTGTGCTTGTGTATGTTTGTGTGTATGGTGTGTTCAAATATTAGTGATTCGTGTGTGATTAATAATTGTTCGGTGTAAGTTTAAGACATTATCACGGCTGACCCGTTTGAGATATCAACATGTGTGATGTGTGTGTGAGAGTGAGGGAGAGAGGTGTGTGACAGTGATGTGATGTGATGTGATTTGTGTGTGTGTGTGTGTGTGTGTGTGTGTGTGTGTGTGCGTGTGTGTGTGTGCATGTGTGTGTGGGAGGTTTAGTGTGTGGGAGGTTTAGTGTGTGTGAGAGTGAGGGACAGAGGTGTGTGAGATGTAGATGTGTCAGTCTGTGTGTGACGAGTAAATGTGCTTGTGTTTGTGTATATGGAGTGTGTGTGTGTGTGTGTGTGTGTGTGTGTGTGTGTGTGTGTGTGGTTGTTTGTGTGTATGGTGTGTGAGTCTGTGTTAACATTAGTGATGTGTGTTATTAATAATGTTTCGGTGTAAGTTTAAGGATGTTCCTGAATGTGATGTCACTGTCCGTGTCACTGAATATGATGAGTGTGAGTGTGTGTCTGTCGTGAGAGATGTGTGCTATAGATGCGCAGGAGCCTCTTGTTTTCCTAAGGATCTTTTTCCTTTTTCATGATATATTGATTTTTATTTAGTCAGGTCACATTAGTGACGTGTGCTTGTGATGTGTGTGTGTGTGTGTGTGTGTGTGTGCATGTAGGATAGTTAGTGTGTTCATATTGTGTATTTGTCGGGATGTGTACATGACCGATGTGTAGAGTGTGTGTGTGTGTTTAGAATGTGTGGTCTGGTGTGTATATCGCCGCGCTTGTCCACCAGACTCAATGTTGTACAGTTGGCAATTTAAATGTTTGTATTGTTTATTTTTTATGATTTCTGCATATATTTAAATTGTAAACATGAAGCCATAGTAAAGGAGAAGGGGAAAGACCTGACTGCAGAATACCTGCCTACTACTGCCATCTACTGGACATATTTTATTACTGCAGGAGTCAGTACAGAAAGTTCAGGACAAGGATGATAAATCTACTGTAAAAAAATTGTTGGGAGCTGTATGAGCGTCACAAAAACATGAAACTCAAGGAATCTACTCAGAAGCAGTTGTTCTTTCTACATAAAATGTTTGGGCACATTAGGACTTTCCACTTGGTGGATATAAGTATCTTATGTTTGCTCCAAATGATATGTTGCCATAGCAACACTATTCAACGTATCAAAAAGTCCTTTACAGTGTGTCATCAGCCGTGTCTTCCAATTATTGTGCCTGATTTTGAAGCCAATTTGCTGAAAATTAGCCACAAAAGAATTGAATTTCTGAAAGTAGACACTTTCTGCTGCCAGTTGGTGGCGCTATGACTGAGACTCACGGGACCCATGTCACTGTGAGCAGGACTCTTCTCTTAACCTACTGCTGAGGTTTGATGAACGTCACTCAATTAAGACAGAAGTTATTAGCCACTTCCTGTTTCCTGTTATTCGCCGTGGCCCTTAAAGCTACGGGCCGTGTTTCAAATGTGTGTGTGTTTATAACACGAAATAACAACAGCAAAAGATAATAGTGACAGTCACAATAACATATTGATTCTAGGCATACTTACTAAGAATACACACACACACACACACACACATGTAAATATATATATATATATATCGTGACCTCGCGGGCATAATAACTTGTTACCGGAACAGATAAAATGTCCATTGTTAATATAGTTAAAGACTTCACACTTACTGTTGAATTCACGCACAAAACTTGATCCAAAGGGCGATTTGTAAACAATTAAACAGTCCATAAACAACTATTCAGCGGCAGCGTTTGTGTCAGTCCGCTTCACCAAAACTCAAATCTGTGAGGGAGGGGGAGGTCACGTGTGTCTGTGTCTCTTCGTCAGTGTGGGATGTGTGGTGTGATACCTCCATCTAGTGGCCATAGTTTAGTACTGCAGGAGTTAGTTTATGCAATTTAAAGCAATTAGTTAATAAACAAAATATTGTTGGGAGGCGTATGAGCATAACAAAATCGTGAAACTCAAGAAATTTACTCAGAACCAGTTGTACCTTCTATGTAAAATGTTTGGAGACATTAGGACTTTCCACTTGTTGGATATGAGTATCCTAGTTTTCCTTAAAATTTTACCTTGCCATAGCAACACTATTCAACGTATCAAAAAGTCCTTTACAGTGTGACATCAGCCGTGTCTTCCAATTATTGTGCCTGATTTTGAAGCCAATTTGCTGAAAATTAACCACAAAAGAATTTAATTTCTGAAAGTAGACACTTTCTGCTGCCAGTTGGTGGCGCTATGACTGAGACTCACGGGACCCATGTCACTGTGAGCAGGACTCTTCTCTTAACCTACTGCTGAGGTTTGATGAACGTCACACAATTTATACAGAAGTTATTAGCCACTTCCTGTTTCCTGTTATTCGCCGTAGGTTTAAGGGCTCGCCACGGCCGACCCGTTTAAGATATCAACCAGCCCTTCACAATATTAGATCCTCAATGTCTTGAGATTATATTAGACCCTGTTTGGTCAAAAACATATGAATCCTGTAAGAGTAGTATATCACATTCCAATGGGTGCGTTTTTCAAACAACGCCAAATAACCGACTTCCTGTTCAGCGGATTCCATGACATGGGGTATGCAAGTTGTTCACCTCAATGAGATCTAAATTTATACTGGGTCTCATTCATATATGTGAAAGTGGATATGAGTTATGCAGCTTAAACTTTACAAAGTTCCAGGGGGCGCTGTACAGGCCCTGTGGCACGCCCGGGCTCCAGGCTCTCAGGGCTTCCTCACAATCAGTGAGAGTCTACACCCATACAATTTTGGAACCGTAGGTCTTTCCACTCGTACGATATGAGAAGAATAATTTTCTTCGATTTTTTT
>CM059208.1:5724040-5788731 GCA_030347435.1 Clarias fuscus
TGTTGGGAGCTGTGTGAGCATCACAAAAACATGAAACTCAAGAAATCTACTCAGAAGCAGTTGTTCTTTCTACCTAAAATGTTTGGGCACATTATGATTTTCCACTTGGTGGATATAAGTATCTTATATTTGCTCAAAATGATATGTTGCCATAGCAATACTATTCAACGTATCAAAAAGTCCTTTACAGTGTGACATCAGCCGTGTCTTCCAATTATTGTGCCTGATTTTGAAGCCAATTTGCTGAAAATTAGCCACAAAAGAATTTAATTTCTGAAAGTAGACACTTTCTGCTGCCAGTTGGTGGCGCTATGACTGAGACTCACGGGACCCATGTCACTGTGAGCAGGACTCTTCTCTTAACCTACTGCTGAGGTTTGATGAATGTCACTCAATTTATACAGAAGTTATTAGCCACTTCCTGTTTCCTGTTATTCGCCGTAGGTTTAAGGGCTCGCCACGGCCGACCCGTTTGAGATATCAACCAGCCCTTCACAATATTAGATCCTCAATGTCTTGAGATTATATTAGACCCTGTTTGGTCAAAAACCTATGAATCCTGTAAGAGTAGTATATCACATTCCAATGGGTGCGTTTTTCAATCAACGCCAAATAACTGACTTCCTGTTCAGCAGATTCCAGTATGGGATATGCAAGTTGTTCATCTCAATGAGATCTAAATTTCTACTGGGTCTCATGCATATATGTGAAAGTGGATATGAATTATGCAGCTAAATTTTTTACAAAGTTCCAGGGGGCGCTGTCCAGGCCCTGAGCCACGCCCGGTCTCCAGGCTCTCAGGCCTTACTCATAATCAGTTTCAGTGTATAGCCGTAAAAGTTTGGAACCGTAGGTCTTTCCACTCGTACGATATGAGAAGATTTATTTTTTTGCACTTCATTTTAGGTTTTTTCTCTAGATAAATCGTCGCCATAACAAGACGATTCAAATTATAAAAAAATCCTTCATGGTCTCAAATCATCCATGTCTTTTCATTATTCTGACTGATTTTGAACCAAATCAGGTGAAAGTAAAGGCCAAAATATTAGTGATTTCCAAAAGTGACACACTTCCTGCTGCCAGTTGGTGGCGCTATGACATAGACTCATGATTGTCATTTGATGTGATCATCTTCCTACTCTTAACACACCTGTAAAGTTTCATATGCATAACGTAATGTACACAGAAGTTATTAGCCACTTCCTGTTTCATTTTATTCGCCATAATTTTAAAGCGTCGCCACGGCCGAACCGTTCGAGGTATCAAAAAGATCTCTGCAATTTTGCATCGGCAACTTGTTTAGATCATATTTGCCTGGTTTGGTGGAAATTCTGTAAATTTCCTAGGAGGAGTATTTCAAATTCCATTGGGTGCGTTTTGCAAAGACCTCAAAATAACTCACTTCCTGTTGATTAGCCCTGATGACATGCATTGCAAAACTTGTTCAGCTTGATGAGATCTAAATGTACACGGAGTTTTCTGAGTGTGCGTGCAAGTGTCTCTGAGCTATGAGGCACGATTTTCTAGGGGGCGCTGTGACGGGCGTGTGCGACTTCCCGGGCCGAGCCCCACTGAGGACCTGATGGCCGCGGATTCCAATCTGGATGCAAATTTTGATGAGTTTTTGAGTATGTTAAGGACCCCAAAAGTACCAAAAGTGTGGAAAAAAAAAAATTAAAAAAAAAAAAATTAAAGTTGCAAGCAACGATGACGGGCCCAAGCAACGGGCGCGGTCCCCACCCCGGGCGCACCGCACAACCTGCGTGTTATTCGAGTGTGTCAAAACCTCAAAAAAGTCATTGGCACCGCAGAACTTGCACACAGAACGTCACACATCATACTGGGCTAATATCAGTTTGGGCCCTAAATATTTGTGTGTGTGTGTGTGTGTGTGTGTGTGTGTGTGTGTGACTAGTTAATGTGTCAGTCTGTCTCTGATGAGTAAATGTGTTTTTGTGTGTTTGTGTGTGTGTGGTGTGTGAATCTGTGTGTTAACATTAGTGATGTGTGTGTTAGTATGTCCAAGACATGTGACTTGTTAGTGGATGTGTGTGTTTCTGCGTGAGACAGAGATGTGAGTGTGTGAGTGTTATAATTTGTGATGTTATAATGTGTGTGTGTATGTAGGTGCTCATTTGTGTGATGTATGAGTGTATTTGTTTGTGTTTGTGCATGCATGTGTGTGCGTGTGTGTGAGATGTGTTTGTGTCTTTGTGTGTGTTTATTTAGTGTGTTAACATTAGTGATGTGTGCTTGTGTTTGTGCATGTTTGTGTGTATGGTGTGTTCAAATATTAGTGATTTGTGTGTGATTAATAATTGTTCGGTGTAAGTTTAAGACATTATCACTGCTGACCCGTTTGAGAGATCAAAATGTGTGATGTGATGTGATGTGTGTGTGAGAGTGAGGGAGAGATGTGTGTGACAGTGATGTGATGTGATGTGATTTGTGTGTGTGTGTGTGTGTGTGTGTGTGTGTGTGTGTGTGTGTGGGAGGTTTAGTGTGTGTGAGAGTGAGGGACAGAGGTGTGTGAGATGTAGATGTGTCAGTCTGTGTGTGACGAGTAAATGTGCTTGTGTTTGTGCGTGTTTGTGTATATTAGATTAGATTAGATTAGATTCAACTTTATTGTCATTGCACGCAGTCACAAGGCAACGAAATGCAGTTAGCATCTAACCAGAAGTGCAAGTTAGCAGTGCAATATAAACATATATACAGATCTATAGAAACTTGTATGATAGAATTAAGGTCTATGTATAAATTGTATTACAGAAAAAAATATATATATTTATATATATATATATATATATATATATATATATATATATATATATATGGAGTGTGTGTGTGTGTTTGTGTGTATGGTGTGTGAGTCTGTGTGTGAACATTAGTGATGTGTGTTATTAATAATTTTTCAGTGTAAGTTTAAGGATGTTCCTGAATGTGATGTCACTGTCCGTGTCACTGAATATAATGAGTGAGTGTGTGTGTGTGTGAGTGTGTGTGTGTCGTGAGAGATGTGTGCTATAGATGTGCAGGACCCTCTTGTTTTCCTAAGGATCATTCTTTTCTTTTCTTTTTTAATGTAGTGTGTTGACATTAGTGATGTGTGTGTTATTAATCATTTTTCGTTGTGTAAGTTTAAGACATTAGTACGGCTGAGACATTTGAGATATCAAAACTGATTTGCAATTAAAAACTCACCCACACACTATAGGTGCGCAGGAGCCTCTTGTTTAAGGATCTTTTTCCTTTTTCATGATATATTGATTTTTATTTAGTCAGGTACCATTAGTGACGTGTGCTTGTGATGTGTGTGTGTGCATGTAGGATAGTTAGTGTGTTCATATTGTGTATTTGTCGGGATGTGTACATGACCGATGTGTAGAATGTGTGGTCTGGTGTGTATATCGCCGCGCTTGTCCACCAGACTGAATGTTGCATAGTGGGCAATTTAAATGTTTGTATTGTTTATTTTTTATGATTTCTGCATATGTTTAAATAATAAACATGAAGCCATAGTAAATGAGAAGGGGAAAGACCTGACTGCAGAATACCTGCCTACTACTGCAATCTACTGGACATATTTTATTACTGCAGGAGTCAGTACAGAAAATTCAGACCAAGGCTGATAAATATACTGTAAAAATTGTTGGGAGCTGTGTGAGCATCACAAAAACATGAAACTCAAGAAATCTACTCAGAAGCAGTTGTTCTTTCTACATAAAATGTTTGGGCACATTAGGACTTTCCACTTGGTGGATATAAGTATCTTATGTTTGCTCCAAATGATATGTTGCCATATCAACACTATTCAACGTATCAAAAAATCCTTTACAGTGTGACATCAGCCGTGTCTTCCAATTATTGTGCCTGATGTTGAAGCCAATTTGCTGAAAATTAGTCACAAAAGAATTTAATTTCTAAAAGTAGACACTTTCTGCTGCCAGTTGGTGGCGCTATGACTGAGACTCACGGGACCCATGTCACTGTGAGCAGGACTCTTCTCTTAACCTACTGCTGAGGTTTGATGAACGTCACTCAATTTATACAGAAGTTATTAGCCACTTCCTGTTTCCTGTTATTCGCCGTAGGTTTAAGGGCTCGCCACGGCCGACCCGTTTAAGATATCAACCAGCCCTTCACAATATTAGATCCTCAATCTCTTGAGATTATATTAGACCCTGTTTGGTCAAAAACCTATTAATCCTGTAAGAGTAGTAGATCACATTCCAATGGGTGCGTTTTTCAAACAACGCCAAATAACTGACTTCCTGTTCAGCGGATTCCATGACATGGGGTATGCAAGTTGTTCATCTCAATGAGATCTAAATTTATACTGGGTCTCATTCATATATGTGAAAGTGGATATGAGTTATGCAGCTGAAACTTTACAAAGTTCCAGGGGGCGCTGTACAGGCCCTGTGCCACGCCCGGGCTCCAGGCTCTCAGGGATTCCTCACAATCAGTTAGAGTCTACACCCATACAATTTGGGACCCGTAGGTCTTTCCACTCGTAAGATATGAGAAGAATAGTTGTCTTCGATTTTTTCTTGAGTTAAATCGTCACCATAGCAACACGATTCAAATTAGAAAAAAAATCCTCCATGTTTTCAAATGACCCATGTCTTTTCATTATTCTGACTGATTTTGAACCAAATCAGGTGAAAGTAAAGGACAAAATATTACTGATTTCCAAAAGTGACACACTTCCTGCTGCCACTTGGTGGCGCTATGACATAGACTCATGATTGTCATATGATGTGATCAGCTTCCTACTCTTAACATACCTGTAAACTTTCATGTGCCTAACTTAATGTACACAGAAGTTATTAGCCACTTCCTGTTTCATTTTATTCGCCATAATTTTAAAGCGTCGCCACGGCCGAACCGTTCGAGGTATCAAAAAGATCTCTGCAATTTTGCATCGGCAACTTGTTTAGATCATATTTAGCTGGTTTGGTGCGAATTGTAAAAAGTTCCTAGGAGGAGTATTTCAAATTCCATTGGGTGCGTTTTGCAAACAACTCAAAATAACTCACTTCCTGTTGATTAGTCCTGATGACATGCAGCGCGAAACTTGTTCAGTTTGATGAGATCTAAATGTTCACCGAGTTTTATAAGTATATGTGCAAGTGTGTCTGAGCTATAAGGCAAGACTCTGTAGGGGGCGCTGTGTGGGGCGTGTGCGACGCCCCGGGCCGAGCCCCACTGAGGACCTGTTGGCCGCAGATTCCAATCTGTGTGCAAATTTTGGTGAGTTTTTGAGTATGTTAAGAGGCCCGAAAGTGCCCGGATGATTGAAAGAAAAATAATAAAAAGAAAAAAAAAAAAAAAAAAAATTAAAGTTGCAAGCAACGATGACGGGCCCAAGCAACGGGCGCGGTCCCCACCCCGGGCGCACCGCACAACCTGCGTGTTATTCGAGTGTGTCAAAACCTCAAAAAAGTCATTGGCACCCGGTTGCACCGCAGAACTTGCACACAGAACGTCACACATCATACTGGGCTAATATCAGTTTGGGCCCTAAATATTTGTGTGTGTGTGTGTGTGTGTGTGTGTGTGTGTGTGTGTGTGTGTGTGACTAGTTAATGTGTCAGTCTGTCTCTGATGAGTAAATGTGTTTTTGTGTGTTTGTGTGTGTGTGGTGTGTGAATCTGTGTGTTAACATTAGTGATGTGTGTGTTAGTATGTCCAAGACATGTGACTTGTTAGTGGATGTGTGTGTTTCTGCGTGAGACAGAGATGTGAGTGTGTGAGTGTTATAATTTGTGATGTTATAATGTGTGAGTATGTAGGTGCTCATTTGTGTGATGTACGAGTGTATTTGTTTGTGTGTGCATGCATGTGTGTGCGTGTGTGTGAGATGTGTTTGTGTGTGTGTGTGTGTGTGTGTGTGTGTGTGTGTGTGTGTGTTTATTTAGTGTGTTAACATTAGTGATGTGTGCTTGTGTATGTTTGTGTGTATGGTGTGTTCAAATATTAGTGATTTGTGTGTGATTAATAATTGTTCGGTGTAAGTTTAAGACATTATCACGGCTGACCCGTTTGAGATATCAACATGTGTGATGTGTGTGTGAGAGTGAGGGAGAGAGGTGTGTGACAGTGATGTGATGTGATGTGATTTGTGTGTGTGTGTGTGTGTGTGTGTGTGTGTGTGTGCGTGTGTGTGTGTGCGTGTGTGTGTGGGAGGTTTAGTGTGTGGGAGGTTTAGTGTGTGTGAGAGTGAGGGACAGAGGTGTGTGAGATGTAGATGTGTCAGTCTGTGTGTGACGAGTAATTGTGTTTGTGTATATGGAGTGTGTGTGTGTGTGTGTGTGTGTGTGTGTGTGTGGTTGTTTGTGTGTATGGTGTGTGAGTCTGTGTTAACATTAGTGATGTGTGTTATTAATAATGTTTCGGTGTAAGTTTAAGGATGTTCCTGAATGTGATGTCACTGTCCGTGTCACTGAATATGATGAGTGTGAGTGTGTGTCTGTCGTGAGAGATGTGTGCTATAGATGCGCAAGAGCCTCTTGTTTTTCTAAGGATCTTTTTCCTTTTTCATGATATATTGATTTTTATTTAGTCAGGTCACATTAGTGACGTGTGCTTGTGATGTGTGTGTGTGTGTGCATGTAGGATAGTTAGTGTGTTCATATTGTGTATTTGTCGGGATGTGTACATGACCGATGTGTAGAGTGTGTGTGTGTGTGTGTGTGTTTAGAATGTGTGGTCTGGTGTGTATATCGCCGCGCTTGTCCACCAGACTCAATGTTGTACAGTTGGCAATTTAAATGTTTGTATTGTTTATTTTTTATGATTTCTGCATATATTTAAATTGTAAACATGAAGCCATAGTAAAGGAGAAGGGGAAAGACCTGACTGCAGAATACCTGCCTACTACTGCCATCTACTGGACATATTTTATTACTGCAGGAGTCAGTACAGAAAGTTCAGGACAAGGATGATAAATCTACTGTAAAAAAATTGTTGGGAGCTGTATGAGCGTCACAAAAACATGAAACTCAAGGAATCTACTCAGAAGCAGTTGTTCTTTCTACATAAAATGTTTGGGCACATTAGGACTTTCCACTTGGTGGATATAAGTATCTTATGTTTGCTCCAAATGATATGTTGCCATAGCAACACTATTCAACGTATCAAAAAGTCCTTTACAGTGTGTCATCAGCCGTGTCTTCCAATTATTGTGCCTGATTTTGAAGCCAATTTGCTGAAAATTAGCCACAAAAGAATTTAATTTCTGAAAGTAGACACTTTCTGCTGCCAGTTGGTGGCGCTATGACTGAGACTCACGGGACCCATGTCACTGTGAGCAGGACTCTTCTCTTAACCTACTGCTGAGGTTTGATGAACGTCACTCAATTAAGACAGAAGTTATTAGCCACTTCCTGTTTCCTGTTATTCGCCGTGGCCCTTAAAGCTACGGGCCGTGTTTCAAATGTGTGTGTGTTTATAACACGAAATAACAACAGCAAAAGATAATAGTGACAGTCACAATAACATATTGATTCTAGGCATACTTACTAAGAATACACACACTCACACACACACACACACACACACACACGTAAATATATATATATATATATATATCGTGACCTCACGGGCATAATAACTTGTTACCGGAACAGATAAAATGTCCATTGTTAATATAGTTAAAGACTTCACACTTACTGTTGAATTCACGCACAAAACTTGGTCCAAAGGGCGATTTGTAAACAATTAAACAGTCCATAAACAACTATTCAGCGGCAGCGTTTGTGTCAGTCCGCTTCACCAAAACTCAAATCTGTGAGGGAGGGGGAGGTCACGTGTGTCTGTGTGCGTCTCCGTGCGTGTGGGATGTGTGGTGTGATACCTCCATCTAGTGGCCATAGTTTAGTACTGCAGGAGTTAGTTTATACACTTTTTTAAAACAATGAGTTAATAAACATAAAATATTGTTGGGAGGCGTATGAGCATAACAAAATCGTGAAACTCAAGAAATGTACTCAGAACCAGTTGTACCTTCTATGTAAAATGTTTGGAGACATTAGGACTTTCCACTTGTTGGATATGAGTATCCTAGTTTTCCTTAAAATTTTACCTTGCCATAGCAACACTATTTAACATAGCAAAAAGTCCTTTACAGTGTGACATCAGCCATGTCTTCCAATTATTGTGCCTGATTTTGAAGCCAATTAGCTGAAAATTAGCCCCAAAAGAATTTAATTTCTAAAAGTAGACACTTTCTGTTGCCAGTTGGTGGCGCTATGACTGAGACTCACGGGACCCATGTCAGTGTGGGCAGGACTCTTCTCTTAACCTACTGCTGAGGTTTGATGAATGTCACTCAATTTGTACAGAAGTTATTAGCCACTTCCTGTTTCCTGTTATTCGCCGTAGGTTTAAGGGCTCGCCACGGCTGACCCGTTTAAGATATCAACCAGCCCTTCACAATATTATATCCTCAATGTCTTGAGATTATATTAGACCCTGTTTGGTCAAAAACATATGAATCCTGTAAGAGTAGTATATCACATTCCAATGGGTGCGTTTTTCAAACAACGCAAAATAACCGACTTCCTGTTCAGCGGATTCCATGACATGCGGTATGCAAGTTGTTCACCTCAATGAGATCTAAATTTATACTGGGTCTCATTCATATATGTGAAAGTGGATATGAGTTATGCAGCTTAAACTTTACAAAGTTCCAGGGGGCGCTGTACAGGCCCTGTGCCACGCCCGGGCTCCAGGCTCTCAGGGCTTCCTCACAATCAGTGAGAGTCTACACCCATACAATTTTGGAACCGTAGGTCTTTCCACTCGTAAGATATGAGAAGAATAATTTTCTTCGATTTTTTCTTGAGTTAAATCGTCACCATAGCAACACGATTCAAATTAGAAAAAAATCCTTCATGATTTCAAATGACCCATGTCTTTTCATTATTCTGACTGATTTTGAACCAAATCAGGTGAAAGTAAAGGACAAAATATTACTGATTTCCAAAAGTGACACACTTCCTGCTGCCAGTTGGTGGCGCTATGACATAGACTCATGATTGTCATTTGATGGGATCATCTTCCTACTCTTAACATACCTGTAAAGTTTCATGTGCATAACTTAATGTACACAGAAGTTATTAGCCACTTCCTGTTTCATTTTATTCGCCATAATTTTAAAGCGTCGCCACGGCCGAACCGTTCGAGGTATCAAAAAGATCTCTGCAATTTTGCATCAGCAACTTGTTTAGATCATATTTAGCTGGTTTGGTGCGAATTGGAAAAATTTCCTAGGAGGAGTTTATCACATTCCATTGGGTGCGTTTTGCAAACAACTCAAAATAACTCACTTCCTGTTGATTAGACCTGATGACATGCAGCGCGAAACTTGTTCAGTTTGATGAGATCTAAATGTTCACCGAGTTTTATAAGTATACGTGCAAGTGTGTCTGAGCTATAAGGCAAGACTCTGTAGGGGGCGCTGTGCGGGGCGTGTGCGACGCCCCGGGCCGAGCCCCACTGAGGACCTGTTGGCCGCAGATTCCAGTCTGTGTGCAAATTTTGGTGAGTTTTTGAGTATGTTAAGAGGCCCGAAAGTGCCCGGATGATTGAAAGAAAAATAATAAAAAAAAAAAGAAAAAAAATTAAAGTTGCAAGCAACGATGACGGGCCCAAGCAACGGGCGCGGTCCCCACCCCGGGCGCACCGCACAACCTGCGTGTTATTCGAGTGTGTCAAAACCTCAAAAAAGTCATTGGCACCCGGTTGCACCGCAGAACTTGCACACAGAACGTCACACATCATACTGGGCTAATATCAGTTTGGGCCCTAAATATTTGTGTGTGTGTGTGTGTGTGTGACTAGTTAATGTGTCAGTCTGTCTCTGATGAGTAAATGTGTTTTTCTGTGTTTGTGTGTGTGTGGTGTGTGAATCTGTGTTAACATTAGTGATGTGTGTGTTAGTATGTCCAAGACATGTGACTTGTTAGTGGATGTGTGTGTTTCTGCGTGAGACAGAGATGTGAGTGTGTGAGTGTTATAATTTGTGATGTTATAATGTGTGAGTATGTAGGTGCTCATTTGTGTGATGTACGAGTGTATTTGTTTGTGTGTGCATGCATGTGTGTGCGTGTGTGTGAGATGTGTTTGTGTGTGTGTGTGTGTGTGTGTGTGTGTGTGTGTGTGTGTGTGTGTGGTTGTTTGTGTGTATAGTGTGTGAGTCTGTGTTAACATTAGTGATGTGTGTTATTAATAATGTTTCGGTGTAAGTTTAAGGATGTTCCTGAATGTGATGTCACTGTCCGTGTCACTGAATATGATGAGTGTGAGTGTGTGTCTGTCGTGAGAGATGTGTGCTATAGATGCGCAGGAGCCTCTTGTTTTCCTAAGGATCTTTTTCCTTTTTCATGATATATTGATTTTTATTTAGTCAGGTCACATTAGTGACGTGTGCTTGTGATGTGTGTGTGTGTGTGTGTGTGTGTGTGTGTGCATGTAGGATAGTTAGTGTGTTCATATTGTGTATTTGTCGGGATGTGTACATGACCGATGTGTAGAGTGTGTGTGTGTGTTTAGAATGTGTGGTCTGGTGTGTATATCGCCGCGCTTGTCCACCAGACTCAATGTTGTACAGTTGGCAATTTAAATGTTTGTATTGTTTATTTTTTATGATTTCTGCATATATTTAAATTGTAAACATGAAGCCATAGTAAAGGAGAAGGGGAAAGACCTGACTGCAGAATACATGCCTACTACTGCCATCTACTGGACATATTTTATTACTGCAGGAGTCAGTACAGAAAGTTCAGGACAAGGATGATAAATATACTGTAAAAAAAATGTTGGGAGCTGTGTGAGCATCACAAAAACATGAAACTCAAGGAATCTACTCAGAAGCAGTTGTTCTTTCTACATAAAATGTTTGGGCACATTAGGACTTTCCACTTGGTGGATATAAGTATCTTATGTTTGCTCCAAATGATATGTTGCCATAGCAACACTATTCAACGTATCAAAAAGTCCTTTACAGTGTGACATCAGCCGTGTCTTCCAATTATTGTGCCTGATTTTGAAGCCAATTTGCTGAAAATTAGCCACAAAAGAATTTAATTTCTGAAAGTAGACACTTTCTGCTGCCAGTTGGTGGCGCTATGACTGAGACTCACGGGACCCATGTCACTGTGAGCAGGACTCTTCTCTTAACCTACTGCTGAGGTTTGATGAACGTCACTCAATTTAGACAGAAGTTATTAGCCACTTCCTGTTTCCTGTTATTCGCCGTGGCCCTTAAAGCTACGGGCCGTGTTTCAAATGTGTGTGTGTTTATAACACGAAATAACAACAGCAAAAGATAATAGTGACAGTCACAATAACATATTGATTCTAGGCATACTTACTAAGAATACACACACACACACACACACATGTAAATATATATATATATGTCGTGACCTCGCGGGCATAATAACTTGTTACCGGAACAGATAAAATGTCCATTGTTAATATAGTTAAAGACTTCACACTTACTGTTGAATTCACGCACAAAACTTGATCCAAAGGGCGATTTGTAAACAATTAAACAGTCCATAAACAACTATTCAGCGGCAGCGTTTGTGTCAGTCCGCTTCACCAAAACTCAAATCTGTGAGGGAGGGGGAGGTCACGTGTGTCTCTGTGCGTCTCCGTGAGTGTGGGATGTGTGGTGTGATACCTCCATCTAGTGGCCATAGTTTAGTACTGCAGGAGTTAGTTTATACACTTTTTTAAAACAATGAGTTAATAAACATAAAATATTGTTGGGAGCTGTATGAGCATAACAAAATCGTGAAACTCAAGAAATTTACTCAGAACCAGTTGTACCTTCTATGTAAAATGTTTGGAGACATTAGGACTTTCCACTAGTTGGATATGAGTATCCTAGTTTTCCTTAAAATTTTACCTTGCCATAGCAACACTATTTAACATAGCAAAAAGTCCTTTACAGGGTGACATCAGCCATGGCTTCCACTTATTGTGCCTGATTTTGAAACCAATTAGCTGAAAATTAGCCCCAAAAGAATTTAATTTCTGAAAGTAGACACTTTCTGCTGCCAGTTGGTGGCGCTATGACTGAGACTCACGGGACCCATGTCACTGTGAGCAGGACTCTTCTCTTAACCTACTGCTGAGGTTTGATGAATGTCACTCAATTTATACAGAAGTTATTAGCCACTTCCTGTTTCCTGTTATTCGCCGTAGGTTTAAGGGCTCGCCACGGCCGACCCGTTTGAGATATCAACCAGCCCTTCACAATATTAGATCCTCAATGTCTTGAGATTATATTAGACCCTGTTTGGTCAAAAACCTATGAATCCTGTAAGAGTAGTATATCACATTCCAATGGGTGCGTTTTTCAATCAACGCCAAATAACTGACTTCCTGTTCAGCGGATTCCAGTATGGGATATGCAAGTTGTTCATCTCAATGAGATCTAAATTTCTACTGGGTCTCATGCATATATGTCAAAGTGGATATGAATTATGCAGCTAAATTTTTTACAAAGTTCCAGGGGGCGCTGTCCAGGCCCTGAGCCACGCCCGGTCTCCAGGCTCTCAGGCCTTACTCATAATCAGTTTCAGTGTATAGCCGTAAAAGTTTGGAACCGTAGGTCTTTCCACTCGTACGATATGAGAAGATTTATTTTTTTGCACTTCATTTTAGGTTTTTTCTCTAGATAAATCGTCGCCATAACAAGACGATTCAAATTATAAAAAAATCCTTCATGGTCTCAAATCATCCATGTCTTTTCATTATTCTGACTGATTTTGAACCAAATCAGGTGAAAGTAAAGGCCAAAATATTAGTGATTTCCAAAAGTGACACACTTCCTGCTGCCAGTTGGTGGCGCTATGACATAGACTCATGATTGTCATTTGATGTGATCATCTTCCTACTCTTAACACACCTGTAAAGTTTCATATGCATAACGTAATGTACACACAAGTTATTAGCCACTTCCTGTTTCATTTTATTCACCATAATTTTAAAGCGTCGCCACGGCCGAACCGTTCGAGGTATCAAAAAGATCTCTGCAATTTTGCATCGGCAACTTGTTTAGATCATATTTGCCTGGTTTGGTGGAAATTCTGTAAATTTCCTAGGAGGAGTATTTCAAATTCCATTGGGTGCGTTTTGCAAAGACCTCAAAATAACTCACTTCCTGTTGATTAGCCCTGATGACATGCATTGCAAAACTTGTTCAGCTTGATGAGATCTAAATGTACACGGAGTTTTCTGAGTGTGCGTGCAAGTGTCTCTGAGCTATGAGGCACGATTTTCTAGGGGGCGCTGTGACGGGCGTGTGCGACTCCCCGGGCCGAGCCCCACTGAGGACCTGATGGCCGCGGATTCCAATCTGGATGCAAATTTTGATGAGTTTTTGAGTATGTTAAGGACCCCAAAAGTACCAAAAGTGTGGAAAAAAAATAATAAAAAAAAAAAAAAAAAAAAAAATAATAATCCTAACGAAAACAATAGGGCCCTGCGCACTCAGTGCTTGGGCCCTAATAATAATCCTAACGAAAACAAGAGGGCCCTGCGCACTCAGTGCTTGGGCCCTAAAAATAATAATCCTAACGAAAACAATAGGGCCCTGCGCACTCAGTGCTTGGGCCCTAATAATAATCCTTAGAAGAACAATAGGGCCCTGCGCACTCAGTGCTTGGGCCCTAAAAATAATAATCCTAACGAAAACAATAGGGCCCTGCGCACTCAGTGCTTGGGCCCTAATAATCCTTAGAAGAACAATAGGGCCCTGCGCACTCAGTGCTTGGGCCCTAAAAAAAAAATTAAAGTTGCAAGCAACGATGACGGGCCCAAGCAACGGGCGCGGTCCCCACCCCGGGCGCACCGCACAACCTGCGTGTTATTCGAGTGTGTCAAAACCTCAAAAAAGTCATTGGCACCCGGTTGCACCGCAGAACTTGCACACAGAACGTCACACATCATACTGGGCTAATATCAGTTTGGGCCCTAAATATTTGTGTGTGTGTGTGTGTGTGACTAGTTAATGTGTCAGTCTGTCTCTGATGAGTAAATGTGTTTTTGTGTGTTTGTGGTGTGTGAATCTGTGTGTTAACATTAGTGATGTGTGTGTTAGTATGTCCAAGACATGTGACTTGTTAGTGGATGTGTGTGTTTCTGCGTGAGACAGAGATGTGAGTGTGTGAGTTTTATAATTTGTGATGTTATAATGTGTGTGTGTATGTAGGTGCTCATTTGTGTGATGTACGAGTGTATTTGTTTGTGTTTGTGCATGCATGTGTGTGCGTGTGTGTGAGATGTGTTTGTGTCTTTGTGTGTGTTTATTTAGTGTGTTAACATTAGTGATGTGTGCTTGTGTTTGTGCATGTTTGTGTGTATGGTGTGTTCAAATATTAGTGATTTGTGTGTGATTAATAATTGTTCGGTGTAAGTTTAAGACATTATCACTGCTGACCCGTTTGAGAGATCAAAATGTGTGATGTGATGTGATGTGTGTGTGAGAGTGAGGGAGAGATGTGTGTGACAGTGATGTGATGTGATGTGATGTGATTTGTGTGTGTGTGTGTGTGTGTGTGTGTGTGTGTGTGTGTGTGTGTGTGTGTGTGTGTGGGAGGTTTAGTGTGTGTGAGAGTGAGGGACAGAGGTGTGTGAGATGTAGATGTGTCAGTCTGTGTGTGACGAGTAAATGTGCTTGTGTTTGTGCGTGTTTGTGTATATTAGATTAGATTAGATTAGATTCAACTTTATTGTCATTGCACGCAGTCACAAGGCAACGAAATGCAGTTAGCATCTAACCAGAAGTGCAAGTTAGCAGTGCAATATAAACATATATACAGATCTATAGAAACTTGTATGATAGAATTAAGGTCTATGTATAAATTGTATTACAGAAAAAAAAATATATATATATATATATATATATATATATATATATATATATATATATATATATATATATATGGAGTGTGTGTGTGTGTTTGTGTGTATGGTGTGTGAGTCTGTGTGTGAACATTAGTGATGTGTGTTATTAATAATTTTTCAGTGTAAGTTTAAGGATGTTCCTGAATGTGATGTCACTGTCCGTGTCACTGAATATAATGAGTGAGTGTGTGTGTGTGTGAGTGTGTGTGTGTCGTGAGAGATGTGTGCTATAGATGTGCAGGACCCTCTTGTTTTCCTAAGGATCATTCTTTTCTTTTCTTTTTTAATGTAGTGTGTTGACATTAGTGATGTGTGTGTTATTAATCATTTTTCGTTGTGTAAGTTTAAGACATTAGTACGGCTGAGACATTTGAGATATCAAAACTGATTTGCAATTAAAAACTCACCCACACACTATAGGTGCGCAGGAGCCTCTTGTTTAAGGATCTTTTTCCTTTTTCATGATATATTGATTTTTATTTAGTCAGGTACCATTAGTGACGTGTGCTTGTGATGTGTGTGTGTGCATGTAGGATAGTTAGTGTGTTCATATTGTGTATTTGTCGGGATGTGTACATGACCGATGTGTAGAATGTGTGGACTGGTGTGTATATCGCCGCGCTTGTCCACCAGACTGAATGTTGCACAGTGGGCAATTTAAATGTTTGTATTGTTTATTTTTTATGATTTCTGCATATGTTTAAATAATAAACATGAAGCCATAGTAAATGAGAAGGGGAAAGACCTGACTGCAGAATACCTGCATACTACTGCCATCTACTGGACATATTTTATTACTGCAGGAGTCAGTACAGAAAATTCAGACCAAGGCTGATAAATATACTGTAAAAATTGTTGGGAGCTGTGTGAGCATCACAAAAACATGAAACTCAAGAAATCTACTCAGAAGCAGTTGTTCTTTCTACATAAAATGTTTGGGCACATTAGGACTTTCCACTTGGTGGATATAAGTATCTTATGTTTGCTCCAAATGATATGTTGCCATATCAACACTATTCAACGTATCAAAAAATCCTTTACAGTGTGACATCAGCCGTGTCTTCCAATTATTGTGCCTGATGTTGAAGCCAATTTGCTGAAAATTAGTCACAAAAGAATTTAATTTCTAAAAGTAGACACTTTCTGCTGCCAGTTGGTGGCGCTATGACTGAGACTCACGGGACCCATGTCACTGTGAGCAGGATTCTTCTCTTAACCTACCGCTGAGGTTTGATGAACGTCACACAATTTATACAGAAGTTATTAGCCACTTCCTGTTTCCTGTTATTCGCCATAGGTTTAAGGGCTCGCCACGGCTGACCCGTTTAAGATATCAACCAGCCCTTCACAATATTAGATCCTCAATCTCTTGAGATTATATTAGACCCTGTTTGGTCAAAAACCTATTAATCCTGTAAGAGTAGTAGATCACATTCCAATGGGTGCGTTTTTCAAACAACGCCAAATAACTGACTTCCTGTTCAGCGGATTCCATGACATGGGGTATGCAAGTTGTTCATCTCAATGAGATCTAAATTTATACTGGGTCTCATTCATATATGTGAAAGTGGATATGAGTTATGCAGCTGAAACTTTACAAAGTTCCAGGGGGCGCTGTACAGGCCCTGTGCCACGCCCGGGCTCCAGGCTCTCAGGGCTTCCTCACAATCAGTTAGAGTCTACACCCATACAATTTGGGACCCGTAGGTCTTTCCACTCGTAAGATATGAGAAGAATAGTTGTCTTCGATTTTTTCTTGAGTTAAATCGTCACCATAGCAACACGATTCAAATTAGAAAAAAAATCCTCCATGTTTTCAAATGACCCATGTCTTTTCATTATTCTGACTGATTTTGAACCAAATCAGGTGAAAGTAAAGGACAAAATATTACTGATTTCCAAAAGTGACACACTTCCTGCTGCCACTTGGTGGCGCTATGACATAGACTCATGATTGTCATATGATGTGATCAGCTTCCTACTCTTAACATACCTGTAAACTTTCATGTGCCTAACTTAATGTACACAGAAGTTATTAGCCACTTCCTGTTTCATTTTATTCGCCATAATTTTAAAGCGTCGCCACGGCCGAACCGTTCGAGGTATCAAAAAGATCTCTGCAATTTTGCATCGGCAACTTGTTTAGATCATATTTAGCTGGTTTGGTGCGAATTGTAAAAATTTCCTAGGAGGAGTATTTCAAATTCCATTGGGTGCGTTTTGCAAACAACTCAAAATAACTCACTTCCTGTTGATTAGTCCTGATGACATGCAGCGCGAAACTTGTTCAGTTTGATGAGATCTAAATGTTCACCGAGTTTTATAAGTATATGTGCAAGTGTGTCTGAGCTATAAGGCAAGACTCTGTAGGGGGCGCTGTGTGGGGCGTGTGCGACGCCCCGGGCCGAGCCCCACTGAGGACCTGTTGGCCGCAGATTCCAATCTGTGTGCAAATTTTGGTGAGTTTTTGAGTATGTTAAGAGGCCCGAAAGTGCCCGGATGATTGAAAGAAAAATAATAAAAAGAAAAAAAAATTAAAGTTGCAAGCAACGATGACGGGCCCAAGCAACGGGCGCGGTCCCCACCCCGGGCGCACCGCACAACCTGCGTGTTATTCGAGTGTGTCAAAACCTCGAAAAAGTCATTGGCACCCGGTTGCACCGCGGAACTTGCACACCGAACGTCACACATCATACTGGGCTAATATCAGTTTGGGCCCTAAATATGTGTGTGTGTGTGTGTGTGTGTGTGTGTGTGTGTGTGTGTGTGTGTGTGTGTGTGTGTGTGACTAGTTAATGTGTCAGTCTGTCTCTGATGAGTAAATGTGTTTTTGCGTGTTTGTGTGTGTGTGGTGTCTGCATCTGTGTGTTAATATTAGTGATGTGTGTTATTAATAATTGTTGGGTGTAAGTTTAAGACATTATCACGGCTGACCCGTTTGAGATATCAAAATGTGTGATGTGTGTGTGAGAGTGAGGGAGAGAGGTGTGTGACAGTGATGTGATGTGATGTGTGTGTGTGTGTGTGTGTGTGTGTGAGAGAGAGTCAGGGAGAGAGGTGTGTGACATGTAGATGTGTCAGTCTGTGTGTGACGAGTAAATGTGCTTGTGTGAGTTTGTGTATATGGTGTGTGTGTGTATGGTGTGTGAGTCTGTGTGTTAATATTGGTGATGTGTGTTATGAATAATTTATCGGTGTAAGTTTAAGGATGTTCCTGAATGTGATGTCACTGTCTGTGTCACTGAATATAATGAGTGTGTGTGTGTGGTGTGTAAGTCTGTGTTAACAGTAGTGTGTGTTAGTATGTTTAAGATATGTGACTTGTTAATGGGTGTGTGTGTTTCTGCGTGAGGGTGTGTGAGACAGAGATGTGAGTGTGTGAGTGTTACAATTTGTGATGTTATAATGTGTGTGTATGTAGGTGTGCATGTGTGTGATATATGAGTGTACTTGTTTGTGTGTGTGCATGCATGTGTGTGAGATATCTTTGTGTTTGTGTGTGTGTTTATTTAGTGTGTTAACATTAGAGATGTGTGCTTGTGTTTGTGCATGTTTGTGTGTATGGTGTCTGCATCTGTGTGTTAATATTAGTGATGTGTGTGTTATTAATAATTGTTGGGTGTAAGTTTAAGACATTATCACGGCTGACCCGTTTGAGATATCAAAATGTGTGATGTGTGTGTGAGAGTGAGGGAGAGAGGTGTGTGACAGTGATGTGATGTGAGGTCAAGTTTGAGTATGACACGCAATGGGATTTATTTGATGCTGATGCTGGATCAGTCTTTGGCTTGTCCTGTGTGTGTGTGTGTGTGTGTGTGTGTGTGAGAGAGAGAGAGAGAGTGAGGGAGAGAGGTGTGTGACATGTAGATGTGTCAGTCTGTGTGTGACGAGTAAATGTGCTTGTGTGAGTTTGTGTATATGGTGTGTGTGTGTGTGTTTGTTTGTAGATGTTTTTGTGTATGGTGTGTGAGTCTGTGTGTGAACATTAGTGATGTGTGTGATAAATAATTTATCGGTGTAAGTTTAAGGATGTTCCTGAATGTGATGTCACTGTCTGTGTCACTGAATATAATGAGTGTGTGTGTGTGTGTGTGTGTGTGTGTGTGTGTGTGTGTGTGTGTGTGTGTGTGTGAGAGTGAGGGAGAGAGGTGTGTGACATGTAGATGTGTCAGTATGTGTGTGACGAGTAAATGTGCTTGTGTTTGTGCGAGTTTGTGTATATGGTGTGTGTGTGTGTGTGTGTGTGTGTGTGTGTGTGTGTGTATGGTGTGTGAGTCTGTGTGTTAATATTGGTGATGTGTGTTATAAATAAATTATCGGTGTAAGGTTAAGGATGTTTCTGAATGTGATGTCACATATAATGTGTGTGTGTGTGTGTGTGTGTGTGTGTGTGTGTGTGTGTGTGTATGTTGTACAGTGGGCAATTTAAATGTTTCTATTGTATATTTTTGATAATTTCTGCATATGTTTAAATTGTAAACATGAAGCCATAGTAAAGGAGAAGGGGAAAGACCTGACTGCAGAATACCTGCCTATTACTGCCATCTACTGGACATATTTTATTACTGCAGGACTGAGTGGAGACAGTTCAGGCCAAAGCTGATAAATATACTGTAAAAATTGTTGGGAGCTGTGTGAGCATCACAAAAACATGAAACTCAAGAAATCTACTCAGAAGCAGTTGTTCTTTCTACCTAAAATGTTTGGGCACATTATGATTTTCCACTTGGTGGATATAAGTATCTTATATTTGCTCAAAATGATATGTTGCCATAGCAATACTATTCAACGTATCAAAAAGTCCTTTACAGTGTGACATCAGCCGTGTCTTCCAATTATTGTGCCTGATTTTGAAGCCAATTTGCTGAAAATTAGCCACAAAAGAATTTAATTTCTGAAAGTAGACACTTTCTGCTGCCAGTTGGTGGCGCTATGACTGAGACTCACGGGACCCATGTCACTGTGAGCAGGACTCTTCTCTTAACCTACTGCTGAGGTTTGATGAATGTCACTCAATTTATACAGAAGTTATTAGCCACTTCCTGTTTCCTGTTATTCGCCGTAGGTTTAAGGGCTCGCCACGGCCGACCCGTTTGAGATATCAACCAGCCCTTCACAATATTAGATCCTCAATGTCTTGAGATTATATTAGACCCTGTTTGGTCAAAAACCTATGAATCCTGTAAGAGTAGTATATCACATTCCAATGGGTGCGTTTTTCAATCAACGCCAAATAACTGACTTCCTGTTCAGCAGATTCCAGTATGGGATATGCAAGTTGTTCATCTCAATGAGATCTAAATTTCTACTGGGTCTCATGCATATATGTGAAAGTGGATATGAATTATGCAGCTAAATTTTTTACAAAGTTCCAGGGGGCGCTGTCCAGGCCCTGAGCCACGCCCGGTCTCCAGGCTCTCAGGCCTTACTCATAATCAGTTTCAGTGTATAGCCGTAAAAGTTTGGAACCGTAGGTCTTTCCACTCGTACGATATGAGAAGATTTATTTTTTTGCACTTCATTTTAGGTTTTTTCTCTAGATAAATCGTCGCCATAACAAGACGATTCAAATTATAAAAAAATCCTTCATGGTCTCAAATCATCCATGTCTTTTCATTATTCTGACTGATTTTGAACCAAATCAGGTGAAAGTAAAGGCCAAAATATTAGTGATTTCCAAAAGTGACACACTTCCTGCTGCCAGTTGGTGGCGCTATGACATAGACTCATGATTGTCATTTGATGTGATCATCTTCCTACTCTTAACACACCTGTAAAGTTTCATATGCATAACGTAATGTACACAGAAGTTATTAGCCACTTCCTGTTTCATTTTATTCACCATAATTTTAAAGCGTCGCCACGGCCGAACCGTTCGAGGTATCAAAAAGATCTCTGCAATTTTGCATCGGCAACTTGTTTAGATCATATTTGCCTGGTTTGGTGGAAATTCTGTAAATTTCCTAGGAGGAGTATTTCAAATTCCATTGGGTGCGTTTTGCAAAGACCTCAAAATAACTCACTTCCTGTTGATTAGCCCTGATGACATGCATTGCAAAACTTGTTCAGCTTGATGAGATCTAAATGTACACGGAGTTTTCTGAGTGTGCGTGCAAGTGTCTCTGAGCTATGAGGCACGATTTTCTAGGGGGCGCTGTGACGGGCGTGTGCGACTCCCCGGGCCGAGCCCCACTGAGGACCTGATGGCCGCGGATTCCAATCTGGATGCAAATTTTGATGAGTTTTTGAGTATGTTAAGGACCCCAAAAGTACCAAAAGTGTGGAAAAAAAATAATAAAAAAAAAAAAAAAAAAAAAAAAATAATAATCCTAACGAAAACAATAGGGCCCTGCGCACTCAGTGCTTGGGCCCTAATAATCCTTAGAAGAACAATAGGGCCCTGCGCACTACAGTGCTTGGGCCCTAATTAAAGTTGCAAGCAACGATGACGGGCCCAAGCAACGGGCGCGGTCCCCACCCCGGGCGCACCGCACAACCTGCGTGTTATTCGAGTGTGTCAAAACCTCGAAAAAGTCATTGGCACCCGGTTGCACCGCGGAACTTGCACACAGAACGTCACACACTTTACTGGGCTAATATCAGTTTGGGCCCTAAATATTTGTGTGTGTGTGTGTGTGTGTGTGTGTGTGTGTGTGTGTGTGTGTGTGACTAGTTAATGTGTCAGTCTGTCTCTGATGAGTAAATGTGTTTTTGCGTGTTTGTGTGTGTGTGGTGTGTGAGTCTGTGTGTTAACATTAGTGATGTGTGTGTTAGTATGTCTAAGACATGTGACTTGTTAGTGGATGTGTGTGTTTCTGCGTGAGGGTGTGTGAGACAGAGATGTGAGTGTGTGAGTGTTATAATTTGAGATGTTATAATGTGTGTGTGTATGTAGGTACTCATTTGTGTGATGTATGAGTGTATTTGTTTGTGTTTGTGCATGCATGTGTGTGCGTGTGTGTGAGATGTGTTTGTGTCTTTATGTGTGTTTATTTAGTGTGTTAACATTAGTGATGTGTGCTTGTGTTTGTGCATGTTTGTGTGTATGGTGTGTTCAAATATTAGTGATTTGTGTGTGATTAATAATTGTTGGGTGTAAGTTTAAGACATTATCACGGCTGACCTGTTTGAGATATCAAAATGTGTGATGTGATGTGATGTGTGTGTGAGAGTGAGGGAGAGATGTGTGTGACAGTGATGTGATGTGATTTGTGTGTGTGTGTCCGTGTGTGTGTGTGTCCGTGTGTGTGTGTGTGTGTGTGTGTGTGTGTGTGTGAGAGAGAGAGAGAGAGAGTGAGGGAGAGAGGTGTGTGACATGTAGATGTGTCAGTCTGTGTGTGACGAGAAAATGTGCTTGTGTTTGTGCGAGTTTGTGTATATGGTGTGTGTGTGTGTGTGTATGGTGTGTGAGTCTGTGTGTTAATATTGGTGTTGTGTGTTATAAATAATTTATCGGTGTAAGTTTAAGGATGTTCCTGAATGTGATGTCACATATAGTGTGTGTGTGTGTGTGTATGTGTATGTTGTACAGTGGGCAATTTAAATGTTTGTATTGTTTATTTTCTATCATTTCTGCATATATTTAAATTGTAAAGATGAAGCCATAGTAAAGGAGAAGGGGAAAGACCTGACTGCAGAATACCTGCCTACTACTGCCATCTACTGGACATATTTTATTACTGCAGGAGTCAGTGCAGAAAATTTAGACCAAGGCTGATAAATATACTGTAAAAATTGTTGGGAGCTGTGTGAGCATCACAAAAACATGAAACTCAAGAAATCTACTCAGAACCAGTTGTTCTTTCTACCTAAAATGTTTGGGCACATTAGGATTTTCCACTTGGTGGATATAAGTATCTTATATTTGCTCAAAATGATATGTTGCCATAGCAATACTATTCAACGTATCAAAAAGTCCTTTACAGTGTCACATCAGCCCTGTCTTCCAATTATTGTGCCTGATTTTGAAGCCAATTTGCTGAAAATTAGCCACAAAAGAATTTAATTTCTGAAAGTAGACACTTTCTGCTGCCAGTTGGTGGCGCTATGACTGAGACTCACGGGACCCATGTCACTGTGAGCAGGGCGCTTCTCTTAACCTAGAGCTGAGGTTTGATGAATGTCACACAATTTATACAGAAGTTATTAGCCACTTCCTGTTTCCTGTTATTCGCCGTAGGTTTAAGGGCTCGCCACGGCCGACCCGTTTAAGATATCAACCAGCCGTTCACAATATTAGATCCTCAATGTCTTGAGATTATATTAGACCCTGTTTGGTCAAAAACATATGAATCCTGTAAGAGTAGTATATCACATTCCAATGGGTGCGTTTTTCAAACAACGCAAAATAACCGACTTCCTGTTCAGCGGATTCCATGACATGGGGTATGCAAGTTGTTCACCTCAATGAGATCTAAATTTATACTGGGTCTCATTCATATATGTGAAAGTGGATATGAGTTATGCAGCTTAAACTTTACAAAGTTCCAGGGGGCGCTGTACAGGCCCTGTGGCACGCCCGGGCTCCAGGCTCTCAGGGCTTCCTCACAATCAGTGAGAGTCTACACCCATACAATTTTGGAACCGTAGGTCTTTCCACTCGTAAGATATGAGAAGAATAATTTTCTTCGATTTTTTCTTGAGTTAAATCGTCACCATAGCAACACGATTCAAATTAGAAAAAAATCCTTCATGATTTCAAATGACCCATGTCTTTTCATTATTCTGACTGATTTTGAACCAAATCAGGTGAAAGTAAAGGACAAAATATTACTGATTTCCAAAAGTGACACACTTCCTGCTGCCACTTGGTGGCGCTATGACATAGACTCATGATTGTCATATGATGTGATCAGCTTCCTACTCTTAACATACCTGTAAAGTTTCATGTGCATAACTTAATGTACACAGAAGTTATTAGCCACTTCCTGTTTCATTTTATTCGCCATAATTTTAAAGCGTCGCCACGGCCGAACCGTTCGAGGTATCAAAAAGATCTCTGCAATTTTGCATCGGCAACTTGTTTAGATCATATTTAGCTGGTTTGGTGCGAATTGTAAAAATTTTCTAGGAGGAGTTTATCACATTCCATTGGGTGCGTTTTGCAAACAACTCAAAATAACTCACTTCCTGTTGATTAGACCTGATGACATGCAGCGCGAAACTTGTTCAGTTTGATGAGATCTAAATGTTCACCGAGTTTTATAAGTATACGTGCAAGTGTGTCTGAGCTATAAGGCAAGACACTGTAGGGGGCGCTGTGCGGGGCGTGTGCCACGCCCCGGGCCGAGCCCCACTGAGGACCTGTTGGCCGCAGATTCCAATCTGTGTGCAAATTTTGGTGAGTTTTTGAGTATGTTAAGAGGCCCGAAAGTGCCCGGATGATTGAAAGAAAAATAATAAAAAAAAAAATAAAAAAAAAAAAAATAATAATCCTAACGAAAACAATAGGGCCCTGCGCACTCAGTGCTTGGGCCCTAATAATAATCCTTAGAAGAACAATAGGGCCCTGCGCACTCAGTGCTTGGGCCCTAAAAAAAAAAAAAAAAAAAAAATAATAATAATCCTAACGAAAACAATAGGGCCCTGCGCACTCAGTGCTTGGGCCCTAAAAATAATAATCCTAACGAAAACAATAGGGCCCTGCGCACTCAGTGCTTGGGCCCTAATTAATACTGAATTAAAATGTGATTTTTCCATTACATTTTCCCCCTTTAGTCATTCTATGACAACCTAAACATTTTAATTTAACAATTCAAGACAATACTAATAAAGCCGTGCATTAGATAATTTTCATCAGACATTGTCTCTCCGACCTGGTTTTTAAACAACATCATCACTAGCACTCTAATGCACACAGAGGACACTACAGCTGTTTTTATGGGGGAAAGACCCCTGACACAAAATAATTTTTTAAAAATTTTGCAACCTACTTAAATATATATATATACTCCACAATTTTCTAACGATTGACATTATGTTCGATTGATATTATCTTCTTCCATATCAGGATCTAAGTCACAATTAGGAAAATTGTCACCTGAATTTTGAAGCCTGTCAGAAGTCGGGTCGTCCCAGTGATCAGTTGAGTCCAGTTTCTGTTGTTTTATGTTCTTCTCAGTCTGTTGTAACATTTGATATTTTACTGTGATCAGAACTAGTTCCTGTACACACCTGCAAATACAGGGTGTTATACAGAGACCTAACTATAATCCCAATTGGTAGAACACTATAAACCAGCCAATAACCCCAGCCTCCCCACAACTGTGTTAACCATAGATCCAAGACTCTACTTGGGGAGGTGTTTGCAAAGCCTTCTTCATGTGGTCTATGATGTTGCTGATATTTAGATGATTATCAGGTATATAGAAACAACAAGAGGTGTTTAAAACCTTACACACTCCACCTCTCTCGGCTAGTAAAATGTCCAAAGCCATTCTATTCTGAATCGTGATCTCTCTAAGCTGCTTAAGTTCATCATTTACTAATTGCAGGGCGTTTACTGTGTCATTTTTTAGTGTCAGTAACATATATTCTACCTTATTACCTTGTTTTGGGCTACTGTTGTTCCTCCGCCGAGGAAGAGTGACCAGCTCACATTGGCCCCTGGGCTAGTCCACGGGTTTGCTAAAGTGTATCCTTGAAATTTAACAGGGACATCTCTTTTTCTTCTATTCTCTGTCATTCTGTCATCTTCTATGTGTACTGACACACTACGAGTTACGATTGACTCCCGCACCCACATTACTGTATCTTTTGAACGATTGGTTATACGAACGTAAGTGGTGCACTCAGACCATCCTAAGTAAGTTTCCTCATTTTCCTTTTGATCTTGCAAAACACAATTGTCTCCTTTTTGCCAAGGGACATAGGTGGAATTGTCTCCATATTTCTTAACAGGCAGTGGGGTACAATACCTCCCTGTGGCATCAAAACATAGGTTATTGGCATAATTACACCCAGGGACTGCTGTTTTCAGTATGCCGATATCTGCAGCATGGCCATGGTGGTTATCGGTATGATACAAGATGTGTTGTCTGCATTTGCTTCTGCTGCTGTGGCATTATTAAGGGGCAGTGCTACCCAGCTCGAGGACATGGCATGGCATATCCAACACGAGCCGTTGTGTATATCTGTCATATTATCAGCAATGTCTAATGATCGAGCACATCCCCAATTCCCAGCACATCTCCTAAAATTTGCGGTATGCCTTTTTATCATGCTGTCTCCTCTCTTTATTCTAGTTAAATGTATGTGGCTTGAGTTTGCTAAATAGACTTTACCATGGCCGTTTCTCCCTGAGTTCTCAATAAGGAGGCACTTCTAAAATTACCCAGATTGCTTTGGGGTGTTGTTTGAATTGACTTTTCATTTTTAACTAACGGTCCAGTCCAGCCAATTCAATGTCTGTAATGTGAAAAATCTCAGTCACTGGTATTTTCTGTCCTCTAAAACATTCTTCTATCCTGTCATTAGTTACAACACTTACTTTTAACTTTTACTTGCTGCTACTTTTACATGTCACCATATGTTACTCTGTGCTACTGCTACTATGACACCTTACAATTTCCTCATGTGTTGTCCTCAAATGTAGTGTGCTTATTGTTGTGATGAATTTGAGTGGAGTCGTAATTCTGCGATGTTCCCGTCACTCTAGTTCTTCTTCTGGTTCTTCTGACCCATGCACTTTGCGTGCAGGTGAGGGTCTGTCGGGGTTTACAGGAGAGGTTACTAGCACTTCACTGCTCACCCTTGTTGACCTCTGTTTTCTCTTAGGTTCTGGAACATGTTTGGGGTGGCTGGCATGTGTACCCACATCTCTGTTTCCACTACCTTGACTTCTGTTTGTGGTGTTAGGAGCACTTTCAGTGGGGCCTGTACTTAAGATAAAACCACAGAGAGTTTTGCACAATAACACAACATTTAATCTTCATAATGTCCTTTTACTTTTTGTGTGCTCTGGCTTCATCTTAATTCCTTTACCTACAGTACAGTATATTATTTGTAACACAAATGCACATATCGCCCATTCCCCCTTTGACACATGGTCTTTATCCGTGTGTCAACTTAGCATAGAAAGGAAATAGCTTTTTAGTACACATGGCTTGTGATTGGGGTCATACCAAACCCTTCTGTTAAAACACATCCCGCTTTTCTCCAGAGTGTTTTCTCTTCTGGAGTGGCTGTGCTTTGCAGCTCGTCAAGGTTAGCTGTGGGGGTGAGAGCATCAGACACACACACATGTTATGGTTATAGGAAAGGGGAAGTTTGGCCTTGGCCTTCATGCTGCATCTGTTTTTCTGAAATAGAATCTAATTTGTTAGTTTACAAATTACATTTACACTTTTAAAATTTCATGTGCTATCACCACGGCGAACTCCTGTTAGCACCTGTTTCTGTATCACAAAATGTTGATCCATCCATGTTCATTTTATATCCGGATTCTGTAGTGGTGCTTACTGTGGATCAATCCTAGGGGAACAAAGTTCTTTAACAGTAGGCAGTGGTGTTCTCCTTTGCCTTCTGTAGGAAAAAGAGTTACAGGGTTAGAACTATACATCTTTTCACAGCGATGTTTATAATTTAGCGTCGTACTTTAACCACTCTGTTGCAAGTGAGATACAGATCTTATTTATTTATTTATTTATTTACTTTCATGCTTCTGTAGCAAGACTGAAATCATACAACCATTCTTTTCGTCACCAGTTTTTGTAAAAGGCCTTTTAGAATTTGGAATGGCCAATATTAAATTAGTTTGTGATGCCACATTTAACTCAATGAAAGATTATTCTTGCTTCCGGAGTTTAACTAAGTGCACTGTGGGCCAGTAGACCCTTCCCATGAGTGTACAGCTCACTGGGGCCTCGAGGATTTCATTGATCAAAATAACTTTTCTGCAGTAAAAACACTTATAATTTTTACATTTTTACTTTGGCATCAATTTTTCTTATTTGTTTTAGAATATTTTGGACTACTACTGTACTTGGATCCAAAGTTTTATCTTGTCCCAAAACAATATGACCTATGACCTTGTTCTGCTGGACAATAAGGAGTTGCTGGTGTGTACTATGACAACATCTTTCAATAAAGAATTAAACACTGGAATTATTTCAGCTAAATTCCCGGGTAGGAGGAGATACTGTGTGAAGTTTGTAGGACCTAAATTTTACTTTGGGGTGATCACCGCCAGTTCATTTCCCTTAATCAAACCTACATCGTACTTTCCATTAGCCCATACATTTTAGTGAGTAATGATAAATGTAAATTGTCATTAAAAAAGAAAAGAAATGCATGCTGATAACTTAATTTTCTGCCTCGTCAGGTCTTGTGACTGTATGTACTGTCATATATACAGTTCTTTTATACTTTAACACATAATTTAACAGCATTGGATCTACAGCAAGCGGTGCTGGACCAAGGCCAGGAAGATCATGAAGGACCTTAGCCACCCCAGCAATGGACTGTTCTTTCTGTTGAGGTCAGGAAAGCGATTCCGCTCCCTGAAGGCCAACACAGAAAGACTGAGGAGGAGCTTCTTCCCGCAGGCGATACGGTCTCTTAATCAGGACACCACACAGTACTGATCCATTTTGCATATCCACACATGTTTCTGCACTCACTCCGGACATTCTGGACATTCACCACACTAGTGGTCACTGCACACCTGCACTCTCATGGACATTATGCACATAAGACACTTTAAATATGCACACAAAGCACTTTAATATGACACTTTACTGCATATTTGCACACCCCTGGACATTCCGTTCTTTTATGTTCACTCCATTCCCACAATTCTATATGTGGCAATGTGATGGGCCCTCCTTATTGGTTTATAGGTAAGTGATTCATCACGCACGATAACCTATCAGAATGGTTCTCGATTATATTTAAGGCGGGAGTTCTCTTACCTGGCATACGCCACGACTAGGACCGCCCTCACGGTGTGCGCATGAGCAGAAGGTGTGTGGTTTGTGTTTGTAGCTATGTGGCTAATGGAGAGAGGCATGTATACTAAACTGCCGATATTTCTTTTCCCTTAGTGTGCGCAGTGGCCAATTGATATCTGGTTGAGTCAGACTGTCCACTCTTTGAAAGGTAGGTGCGCGCTTCTTACGTGCTGTGTATTGCGGCATCGGGTAATGTTAACTGGCGTTTGTTTACTACTTAGCCGTGGAACTTGTTCTGCGCATGCGCCCTTGTGCATGACATGTTTATGAGCTGTGAGCAGCGGTACAACTCGCGTGATAAAACGATTCATCCGGGTAAGTGAGTTTCGTTTTCTCTGGTTCATAGAAAATATTTTTTTTACTAATAGTTCTTTTCTTCCTGGCGCGATAAGGGTGTTTGATGCTGTGCTGGTGAACCGTTCAAAGGCGGAAGTATCTGTCTTCCGCATTGACGGAGGACGGCGCTGCTGTTTTTCTCTTCCGGTTTTGTTGTTTCGCTTTCTTTCTTTTTTTCTTTTGTGCATCTGCTCCGGGTTATCGGTTATACCGTGCCTGTGGAGTGTAATTATGGATGGCTTGCTGTAGGTTTGGAGCTGCCCTGCTGCTACGGCTATCTGCATCTGTAATCCTTACGGATACTATGTTGTGTAACTTTTGGAGAACTCTGAATTTGATATGACTGCTGCAGTGAGCATCTAGCTCGAAATTTCTGTTTTTGGTTTATTTGTTATTTGTCTTTTTTTCTTATTTTTTGTTTGTGTTTGTTGTAAAGAGAATTTTTGCTCTTTCATTAGTTTGTTTGGTTTATGTCCTGGATGTGTGTGATTCATTGTTGAATGTAACTCTGTCCATCTTGGGCACTGGGAGGCCGGGAGGTTGGCTATTTAGCTGGAGCACTGGTGTTATTAGAGCAGTGTGGAGTGCAGTGTTGCCTGGATTCACGGTTCACCGTGTGTGTGTGTGTGTGTGTGTGTGTGTGTGTGTAGACGCGTGTGTAATGCACGAGTGCACTCGTACTACCGGTACTTCATTTAACCTGTCCCAGCCATTGTGAAGTCTGTCTTTAATTTGGTTTTTTTCTGTTTTTGTGAGTATACAGAGTGCCTGGTTGACTTAAATTTAGCATTGTATGCTAATGAGTTTTTTTTTAATTATTTTATTGTGAAATAGAAAATAAAATTTTTGTACATTGTCCACACGTCTCTCTGGGTTCCTTGGCCTACAAACCTGTGTCTTAATTGGGTTATTTCCCCGGTTAACCTCGGGGTGTCGTAATCGGTTCCAAAGTTTTTTTTTTTTTTCTAAGATCTCAGCACGGTGCCACATATATTTTCTATTGTACAGCTAGGTTTTTCTAATTTTTCTTATATCTTTCTTATAGTGTATATTTTGTATTATACAGATATTTTATTTTATTATTTCTTAGTTAAATTTGTTCTTTCTTAGTTAAATTTACTTATATATATTTCTCAAATTTCCTTTTGTTTTAATATTTATTTCCTATATAGATATTTTTCTTAGATAAGTAACTTTTTTATATTACTCCCATTAATAGTCTTGTTTTAAGGTCAGGGCAGTCGCCTAAGCGTTTCACTGCATATCGTACTGTGTATGTGACAAATAAAATTTGAATTTGATTAGTTTCTCTGTGGCTGTAATGTAATGTCAGATAAGAGGCTCATTCTCAATCACTCTCATTCATACCACATGTCACTCAAAGGCCTAATTTTTTTTTTTCTTTACTCATTCTTATTACTGTATTTATATATTTGTCTATCATCGTAGCATTTACTGAAGTGCAGAGCTTCCATTCATACACATACAACAGGGGCAACAGATCACATTTCACAAGAGTGAAATCCTCAGGTTCAATACTGGTTTAGTCTCAAGAGTTTTATACCTAATTTGCATATGAAATTTCGCCCCAATAGATTTACTAGGCAGCAATAAAAGAGCAAAAAGTCCAAATGTATCATGTACACCTGGAAAAAGCCACACACTTGGCTTTGTGAAGCTTTCTTCAACTGGATGTCCTGAAGTGCCCACAGAGTTCAGGAACCTGCCACTCTTTCAACAAAGTGTCAAATTCACATGCTTTGATGACTGAATGATTTGCAAAATGACTTTGTTTTTCATGGAGCTGCAGTTCTATTGTTGGCATTCTGCTGATATACTTCAAGATCATACTTAAGATATGTACCTACAGTGGATGTTTCTAAGATAATTAATCACACAAGAATCATTGAAAAAGGTAGCAAGCTTTTGTTCATTGCGATCAGAGCAAGAAGTGGAAAAATAATTTTTGACTTACCTTCCCCTTCAGGTCGCATCACCTCAGTTCAGTCCCCTCGCCCTGCTCCTTCATCTTTTCTGCCATTCTCCCATCATGTTCTCTTCCTCTGTGTGCTTCCTCAACCTCAAGCAGATATGTTTGTCATGTCCATTCTCACTGGGAAGGCATCTGTCAGTTTGCAATCAACACTGTGATCCGCGTCACACACTCCTGATGATGTTGATTATTCCAGACAGGATTTCTGTATATCATGTATATTTTGTGAAAGTCAGTTCCCACTTTAGACATGAGCAGTCCTCGGAGTTCATGTGAAGTCTAAATTCCTTAGTGTCCCCAATGTATGTCCTCCAGCCTGTCTTGTGTCTGACAGCTATTTGTTGACCTGCTCCAGTTCTCCAGCTCCATGGTCTGTGCACGAGGGTTTTTCTTTCCATGTGACCCCGTCAGTCCGACCATGAGCATTTTCCAGAGTTGAGCGGTTCCTCGTCGTTCAGGGGCTCACTGCTGAGTTGATTGTCCAGCTTCTGTTTTTTTCTGTTTCTCCGATATACAATGACACAGGTGAGGTCAGGACTGGTGTTTCTGCAGTGCTGTATGATGGGGTTGAAGGCAGTCAGGAGCAGTAGGTTGTGGACATCTTCGAGGTGGGCAGCGCGTCCGCTGCAGGGCCAGTTTTCGTAAATTCTGATTTACGAATGTTTCCGGTGTTGAGGCGACATGGTGAATGCCCGGTCCTCTCACGCTCGATTGCCAATTAAGCGTTCGAGATGAAGCGAAAAAGCCTTCAAGGCGTCAGCGCTTACGCCTCCCTGGGACTCTCCAATGCCTTCCTCAAACATGGAATCCTGCCGATTACGTTAAGTATTGTGGTGGAAATTCTGAAAATATTATAAAGACAAGCAATTCATACACTGGAAGAGCAAAGTCACAAAGGTTTTATTTTAAACTTCTGCAGAAGGACCAGTCTCACACAGCAAACAACTGCAGCATGAAGAAAGGTGATCTCTTTCTCTCAGCTGACCTATTTTATACACAATTCTCTGCTAACATAATCAACGCCCCGTACGTGAAGTTCCTACATTCAAACTCACAACTCTTTATTTGACCCAGACCAGATGTCCATACCTTATAATTTATTCAGGAACAATTACAATCAGGTTGTTTCTGTACTATTCTCGGCGTTGTGGTTCTAAGCTTCAGCAAACAAGTTTAAAGCTTCTACGTGCCTACTTGGCACAATTACAAATTAATACTGAATTAAAATGTGATTTTCCATTACATAATCCAAGGTTCTACTGTACTTGTTTCTCTAGCTCGATGGTCACGTCATTTAAAGTCACATCGGGTATGATCATCCATGTATGAGAGACAGGATGGTGAAACTGCTGAATGTTCTTATAAGATGTTGGGCAGAGAAGACACTAAATGTTCCAGAGCTGGTGAACTGTAAAAGTCGAGTATTGAACCAGTTGCCAGTTGATGGTTTGCAGGTCATAGGTGAACTGTTGAACCCACTGATGCATGAACATTTTCCGTATCAATCTGCAATCTGGTACGGTCAGTCAGGGGTGCAGTCAGGCAGCTGGTAGAAAGCCAAAATCAACATCGTCCAAAAGTCCACAAAAGTGTTGTGGATTAGAGTCCAATTTGCAGACGACTGTTGAGTTGGCATCTATAGAGGAACATCGACTGGACTGTCTGTGGACGTAGACTGATCTACTGTTGGCAGATGTGATGTTATATTCTCCTTCAAACGTGCTTCCAACCAACCAACCCTGGCCTCCAAACTCAGAAGGCTATGTGTCTTATCCCATAACTGCTCCTTTGATCAGCGGGGCGCCGACTGTTGATCAGTGTAAAGTAGCCTGTAAAAGCCAACATAAAAATCATTTAATACCTTTAGCACACCACTAACATGTACAACTTGTTTACTGTTGTTGCAAGAAAAATACATACCGCTTTCTTTTTTACGAGCCTGGTGTTCACAATTTTTTTGTGCTTTGAGGCGACTTGTTCTCTTTTCCAGACTGCTGTACAGACAGTAAAGAGGTAGGATACAACTACAACAAAATCTGAATGTCAAATAAAGTCTGTCGAAAAATTGGTAACTGAATAACTCCTATATATTATTAAAAAGCTTTCTTACCTTTGTTTTTGGCCTGCACAAATGGCAACATTCTTCTTGGAATAAAATGTCTTTGCCTCCATGTCTGTTGCTACTAATATCTGTAGGAACTGCAAATGCCTACAGTTGTTTCGTTCATTTTTTTAAATATCTTAGGACCCTCCCTTTCCCAAAAATAGTGTGAATGTCTGCAGCAATCACTAACCATTAAAATGTTGGATTTAAATTAAAATGCCAATGTTTAACCCAATAGGTGAATATGACCAAAATACTGTGGAACCTTGAATTACGAGCATAATTCGTTCCAGAAGCGGGCTCGTATTCCAAAACACTCGTAAACCAAATAGAATTTTCCCATAAGAAATTATGAAAATTATTTGTTCCACAGCCCCAAAAAATTTATACATAAAAATAATTAACACAAAATATAAAGTAAAAATAAAACAAATTAACCTGCACTTTACCTTTTAAAAAAAAAGTTAAATGAAATCTCGAGAGTTAAGTGTTTCCATTTATGCGCGCAGGCGCTGTGTATGTGTATGCGTGCGCGTGTGTGAGTGTGACGCTAAAGTAAGAGGAAAGGGGAAATCAGCCCCTCCCCTCTTCTCGTCTTATACAGTACCACTACCTCCTTTCTTATTTGAGTTTCACACACACATTAACAGAAAGACAGTTTTATGGGAAAAATTAGCAAGGAACATCGCTAATAACACTGTGTGTGTGTGTGTGTGTGTGTGTGTGTGTGTGTGTGTGTGTGTGTGTGTGTGTGTGGAGGCGCGAGGAGGAGGGTGTGTGTGAACAGGCACAGTGTCAAATTACACCCGCGCACAGACATAACGGCATGCTGACTCAGGGAAAAAAAGAAAATTAATCTTTAACCTCTCTAATGAGACTTGCTTTTGCTTTACATGCACGCTGTACACACACTCATACAAACACAAAATAAAATATGCTTTACGCACACACGTGGTCACAGTGTTATAGTAAATAGTACACGCGTGAATGGATGTTGATTATACCAGTAAGAGACGTGCACTAAGACCCAGCAGTATGAAAGCAAAATCTCATTAATAATTCTCACATTCAATTCAATTCAATTTTATTTCTATAGCGCTTTTAACAATGGTCATTGTCTCAAAGCAGCTTCACAGAAATGAAAAGAAAATGAAAAGAAGACTTATGGAAATGTATATATGTGTAAGAAAAATGTGACTAGATAATGAGGTTGTCCCTGATGAGCAAGCCAAGGGTGACGGCGACAGTGGCAAGGAAAAACTCCCTGAGATGGCAATAGGAAGAAACCTTGAGAGGAACCAGACTCAACAGGGAACCCATCCTCATCTGGGTGATAACAGATAACAGAAATTGTATAACATCATGTGTGTTATGCAGATGAAAGTTCGATATAACAGAAGTTATTTCAATTAACACAAAGTCCAGTTCAGCTCAGGGATGAGTCAGCAGGTGCAGAGGGCAGATGGGAGTCTGGATCACTGGGAGCTCAGGAGCAGCATGTGTAGTTCCAAACCAACATGAAGAAGAATTCAGCTGGAGCAGGTCCTTCTCTGGATGCCTCAGGAACCTCGCAGGGTCGGCCTCTGTCTACTGAAGCTGGCACAATCTCCAGATGCTTTGGGATGGGTGGAAAAATAAAGAGCAGGTGAAAAGAATTAGCGTGGTTGCCATTCACGTTAGATGTACTGGAGTATGAGGTAAAGAAATTAATTATGTGTATGCCAGATTAAAGAGATGCGTCTTGAGTCTACTTTTAAATTGGGAAACTGTGTCTGAGCCCCGAACACTGTCAGGAAGGCTATTCCAAAGTTTTGGACCTAAATATGAAAAAGCCCTACCTCCTTTTGTAGATTTTGATATTCTGGGAACTACCAGTAGTCCGGAGTTTTCTGATCTTAAGGAGCGTGGTGGATTGTAACGTATCAGAAGACTGGTTAGGTATGTGGGAGCTAGACCTCTGGGTGGACCGTTTAGAGCCTTGTAAGTAAGTAATGCTATTTTGTAATTAATTCTAAACTGAACAGGTAGCCAGTGCAGGGATGATTAATACATGAATGAAAAAAATATATATTAACAAAAGAACAACTCACATGCACATAAAAAATATATATATTCATAATATATGTTTAACAAATGCAAAACACAATTCACGGATGTACATCTGTGTAAAAAAAATGTATGTTTAATATTCATGAGTGTAGGCGGCACGGTGGTGTGGTGGTTAGCACTGTCCCCGGCCAGGCTCGATTCCCGTCTCTGTGTGCATGGAGTTTGCATGTTCTCCCCGTGCTTGGTGGGTTTCCTCCCACAGTCCAAAGACATGTAGGTTAGGCTAATTGACGTTCCCAAATTGCCCGTAGTGTGTGAATGAGTGAGTGTATGTGTGTGTGTGTGTGTGCCCTGCAATGGATTGGCACCCTGTCCATGGTGTACCCTGCCATGTGCCCTAAGTCTCCTGGGATAGGCTCCAGGCCCCCGTGACCCTGAATACAGGATTAAGCGGTATAGGTGAGAGTGAGTATTCACGAGTGAATCATGGACTTTAAATGTGAAAATTGTTTTTCTTGTGTGAATATCCCTGAATTTGTGTGTGTGTATTTTTGAAACTTTGCTGGCAGCAACGTGGGTCACCCATTCTCTTTAGCCAATCAGCCCTCCAGGAGCGCAGCACTCAAGTAGCTCAGCTTTGCACCCCTTTTGCGGAATCTGCATTAATTACAACAGAAATGAAGTTTTACCTACTCAAACCAAGAACAGGATGCACGTGTAAGTTATTACTTTATTTCATAATGTTTCAATAATGGACTTCATCGAAAATAACACAGCTAACCACTTTATCATCTTTATAAACACTTCTCCCTTATTACATGTTTGTCAATCAAGACAGTCACAGTTACAGTTTTTAATTTGGAGAATAGATATTTCTATGGGTCACAGGGTATTCTGATGTATCTGAATGCCACCAGATTAGCTTTTATTTCATTAACAGCTCAAATGTGTATAACATAATGGATTAAAGCTGCACGATTTCAAATACGCTTTGGTGCCATTACTGAGCCAGAGAGCGGTTGTCATTTATAGGTGTTATTAAACAGCTTCACAAACAGTCTCTTCAGTCACTATTATTTCTTACAATATGATTTCCTTACAATAATTCAAATTATCAGAGGTACTGGGATAAAAGTTTGTATTTCTGATATAAACACTAATGTCTACAATATAAACCAAAATAGAGTTTTTTGAAAATTTAAAACATTTTTAAAAAATAACTTTAGCTTCAAATAAAGGTCATATCAAATAAATCAGGAGGTGGCGACAAGTGGTTGCTAAAAACGTACTTCATTCATTCATTCATTCATTCATTAAAGAGATTTAGTTAAAAATGTTGATTTATCCAGTAATGCAATAAGTAAAGCCTTGAGTCTAAAGAATCGAAAATAATGATTCTCAATTTATCCATTCATGCAGCTTAGAGTGAATTCTCAATAATTATAAAAGACTGTTTCAATAGGTAACAAGAGTTAATTGATCAAATGAAATAGCACAGCATTACATAGCAGCTGGCAAAACTTGTCCGAGTACAGCATGTCATTGTAGTGTAAATTTGACTGATCCACTAACGCTGTACGAGGTTGCTTAGATTTGAAAGGGCTGTCATGACATCTTCTGGAATATGTAACATTTTATCCAGGGCCTAATAACCACTAGCTTCTGTCTGCAAATAAACTGTAGGTAGTCAGTGTTCAGTGGCTGTCTCTCCAAGACATGAACCAAATGATCATGAAGTCGCTGAAGAATGTACGGCTGGAGAGATTCCTAAATTATTAAAAAGAAAATATGTATTTCAATGTACAGACAGTAAGTTATACCGTTTAAAATAAATGTTTTGAATCATGCTGCATATCTTGTTCAAATCATTGTTTCAACATTTACAGTTGCTACATAAAGTCATAGAAAGTCATAATGAATGATCAATTCACCACACTCAAATTGTAAAGACAATACAATAAATAAAAATAAATTAGTTGCATTTCAAAGTAATTCGTGAAATGATCGCCAGGTGGCGCAAAGTGACATTTTCATTCGCCACAGTTTTAAATATATTTAAGTCATTAAAAAGTCATAACAATATGTTGTATTGAAGAAATATTACAGTGATGGTAACTTCCACATCTGAGTACTTTATACAACAAACATGAACAATCTGAACCAGAGCTATTGATATTTACTGTACAATAATGAGTCAAAAAAAAAAAACATTGGTTAAACGTTGTTTAGACAGACGATCAAGTTCACTAGCTGACAATTTTATTTGTACAAAGAATGAACTGTTATATAGCCTATCTCTGTTTGTATCTGTTTATTGTTATTTTAAACAAAATACATTCAAAGACATCAAACTTTGTATAGGAATAGTTGGAAAAATAGAATTTCAGAATAAAACATTACAATAACTCAAAAAAGTCTCTAAAAAATGCTGTGTTGGGTCAAATGAGATGTAGTGGGTCATTTACAAATGAACACCTGGTTGGGTTATTTTGACCCAACAACTGGTTTATTCATTATTCTCTCGTTTCTACATTTCGTTTATGTATTCTCTCGTTATACATTGACTTTGCTTAAATTCGATGCAAATAAGAAACTCCTATATTTAATTAAAATTCTAGATGTGTACTGTAATTTTAGTTCTGTGATTGTAAATTAGTTTCACTGCCGCAAAACCATTGTATTATAAGGTTGTGTGGCAGTGATACAGTGCAACAGAAGTGCTACTGGGATGGAAAAATGTAATTTGTTAAAATATTTTCATTATTTATTAAGGAAAATTATGATGATCATAACATTTTTAATTTGAGCTTCAGGAAATTCACAGGTGCTCTATGTATAACACCGGCCCAACGCAGCCTCACCTTGTAAAGAATTTCTGAAAACTACCTCTGACTGATGTCTCTGTAATGGTAAAAACAGCGTTATTTTGATATCTTGGGTATTTCTAATTGGTATTCTTTGGTATAATACGCTTATAGTATAATATATTGTGGCTGTGTGACGCATCCTGTACTCTTTGGTGGAGGCTGTTGATGTTTGTTTTAAAGGTTTTCTTGTCTTTGAACTACACAAAGCAGTGTCTTCCCACCTGTGAGTTTCTCCAGCATACTGTATATCAGAGTGATGGACATGAGTCCACATCTGTTAAATTTTTGAGGACCACAGTTTTTTCAGCCCACATTTAATCAATAATATTTTTAAAAGTTTTATTATTCTTGTTCTTAATGTTATTTTGAACAAAAAAATAATATCGAAGTAAAACTGAAGTAAATTAAAAAGTAATAGCTAAAATTGTAAAATACATAGTTTAATGGTTTAAATAGTTAATATAAATAGTTAAAATATTAACAAGGGGAATGTTTGATGTCATGTGGGCATTATAAGATTTGTATTAAAAACTTCTAACTAAAAAGTGGCAGCTAGCACACATAAAAATAGATGCAGGATTATTTTTTATAGTCTAAATAAAAAAGATTTTCTAAACGTGGGCTATTGTTGTTTACTGCCACCTCTTTAATTTCCTACCTAGTCTAATCAGCGCTCAACCGCAAGCATAAAGTTTTCCAGAGCGCAGAGGAATTTTGTTCCTCTAATCAGAGCCTCTTATTCCTATTTATCCTGAGTTGTTGTTGTTTAAGTGTTACTGTGTGTGCTTCTGTCACGGTTGCTGTGTGTGGGCTGAAGAAGAGGCATATTTGCAGAGGTTGAGTTATTTAATAATATATAAAGAAAACATAAACAAACATACTGCTGAACTGGACATGTTAGAAATGTCATAATTAACTTCATGTTAGTTTAAATAATTTCAGCTGCATAACACACATGATTTTATATCATTTCTATCTGTTATCACCCAAATGAGGATGGGTTCCCTGTTGAGTCTGGTTCCTCTCAAGGTTTCTTCCTATTGCCATCTCAGGGAGTTTTTTCCTTGCCACTGCTGCCTTCACCCATGGCTTGCTTATCAGAGACAATCTCATTATTATCAAGACACATTTTTCTCACACATACACACTTCCATAATTTTTTTTTTTCAAATTTTCTTTTCATTTTTGTGAAGCTGCTTTTTGACAATGACCATGGTTAAAAGCTCTATATAACTTAAATTGAATTGAAATGAAACTTTCCATCTCTTCCATTCCAGCGATTATAAAATGGTAACAATGTCAATTTTAGAATCCACAGAAGCTCAGTCATCCGAGCACAACCTCTCGCCGGCGTGCTTTTCTCTGAATACTCTGTATTCACGGGGGTGGGGCTAAGAAATGTGCATCTCAGTTGATTAATCCACTCGTTCGGTTTAGGTTTAGTATTGAGTGGGCACCGTTTGTTCGGTGTGTACATCTGTTATGTTACAGCTATATTATAATAATATAGTTATTATAGTGGATAATCCACGACTTTTCATGAATATGTAAGACCTATTGACGCCCTCAGGTGACGCCATACACACACACACACACACACACACACACACACACACCAAAACACACAGAAAGCAGAACAAAGGTCTTCAGCACGTCCCTCCCCCAAACAGCGCAGCAATGAGCATTTACTTACATCTGAACTGAGTCGTTTACATAAATCACTGATCAATAGCTCATCATATCAGTTTATTTATACAGATGTACCTGTTTTACATGGAACTTTACAGGCTTGTTACTGAATTATTTACTCTGATAAAGAGCCGTATAAGAACAGTGGCAGCTGGCACACCTAAAATAGATGCACACCAAAAAAAAAATTATTGCAGAGTTGATCCTCATGTCCCCTTAGTTAGTTAATGGCTTTTTTCGAGTTTGAAGCAGAAGTCGATGTACAAATTCCCAGATAACTCGTATAACTTGTAAATTTATAATATTTACAATATAATATATTAAAGATAATATTAGTAAGTATGATTATCATATCGGTTTAGACATTATATTAGGGTATATTATTAGTTTTAAAGTTGTTTGAAGAGTTTGTCTCTGCCTTTTGCCTATGTATCCCTTTACTTCCTTAAATTGATTTCCTGCATGGCCTGTGATTTTCTCTGATGCAACAGAAGAACAGAGGGCCAGCTCTTTCACAGAGGCCTTCTGGGTGTTAGACATTAAACGTTGGCTTGCTTGGAGTGTTCATTTACTGATGTATAATTAAAATTCAATAAAATGTTCTACAGTTTGTGTGTGTTCATCAGTCCAGTTCCTTTTTATTGAGGAGGAGACAGATGGATTGTTGGAAGAAGCTGTTGGATGTGAGGGCCTGAATGCTTCGGTACCTTTTTCCAAATGGCAGGAGGGTAAAGAGTGACTGTAAGGGATGTGTCTGATTAGCCACAATGCTGGTGGCTTTGCGGATGCAGCGTGTTGTGTGGATGGTTGTGATAGAGAAAAGAGAGACCCCAATGATTTTCTCATCTGTCCTCATTATCCGCTGTAGGGGCTTGCGGTCCAAGTTTTTTTTTTCCCTGTAACACCTGTGCCGCCTCAGTCCTAGGGGATAAGATCTGGCTCACCGGATTACTAAGCCGCCTCTTTGTCTCCCCTTAGTGTGTCTGCGTGGGTATATGTTTCACTTTTGCACTTAATCAAGTTCACCTGTGTCTCCCTCATGTGCCTCTGTTTAAACCAGCCGATCCCACAGTTCCCTGTCTGTTCACTGTGTGTTTTTTCGTTGGGTGTGGCATGATATGCCATTTTGTTGTCTCTCTTCCTCTCTCAGTAGTAATCCGAGGCTGTTGAGTTGGGGCGAGCACGTCTCCGGTGGAGGCTTTGTGTTCCACAGTCAAGTTCAAGTTAACTGCACTCGTAATCCTTAAGTTTGTATTCCTTCATCAGCCAGAGAGGCTGATCTTTGGCAAGTGCTTTCTACAGCCGTCTCACTCGACAGCAGCTCCAGCCCGGGAAACCTTGAACTGTTGTTTTGTTGTTTCTTTGTTGGTTTTCAGTTTTGTAAATACAGAAAGAGTGCAAGAGAGAAGTCAAACAGTGAACTAAAAGAAAGAATAAACACATTTGAACTAAAACCCTGCATCTGCGTCCGATACTTGGTAAAGAAGCATGACAGATGAACAGACCTTCCAAGTTGCAGCAGGGACTCCCTTCCCAGACGATGACACGTTGCTGCGTGACTACCTCCAGGGACAGCAGCGCGAGATAGACAGCCTGGCACGGGCTGTTAACGACCTCGCATTCAGTGTCAGCCAGCTCGTCTCAGCCCGATCACCATCTCCCCCTCCTCGGCGGCGCTCCGCACCTTCACCACCGCGACCCGCCCCGCCGGAGCGCTATGCTGGGAATCCGGAGGAGTGCCGGCACTTCTTACTGGCATGCGAGTTGTTCCTGGCAGAATATCCAGACATGACCGATAACCAAAAGGTCAGCTTCATGACACATCTCACTGGTTCGGCCATGGATTGGGCCACAGCAGTTTGGAGCGCCAGAGGAGGGGTTACGAGCAGCTACAGCAGGTTCATCGAGGCCCTTCGCGCTGTTTTCGACCACCAGGATCAAAGTAAATCGGGGGAACTACAGCTTTGAAGTTGCGGCAAGGAAGTGCCACTGTCACCAACTACGCCGCGAGATTTCGAATCCTGGCCGCGGAAAGCAGATGGTGCGAGGCCAGCCTCCTCACCAGGTTCCGTGACGGACTTCAGGCTGAGGTGCAACTCGAGCTCGCCTGTAGAGACACTGGCTTAGCTCTGCATGAAGTGGTAGATCTGGCAATCAAATTGGATCAGCACCTCCGTGGGCAGCGACGACAGGTGGCATCACGACAGTCGGGAAAGCGACCGGACACTGGTCATGCCACAGCCTCAATAAACCCCGACCCGAAAGGCGCGAAGGGTCTCCCCCTGAACCGATGGACGTAAGCTCTTCCCATCTCTCCCCACAAGAGAAGTTAAGAAGATTTAAAGAAGATTTTGAAGCTTCCCTATCCGATCGCAGTAAGAGGTCTGGATGGTCGTAAATTAACGCAGTCGCCCCTTGAATTAATGTCAGCGCCCCTACGGTTAACGTTTTCCGGTCATACCGAAGAGTTAAAAATTTTTGTACTCCCTCAGTTAGATCAGTCCGTCGTGCTGGGCTTACCCTGGCTCAGCTCTCACAATCCCAGTTGTGTGAGTTGGGGCGAGCGCGTCTCCGGTGGAGGCTTTGTGTTCCACAGTCAAGTTCAAGTTAACTGCACTCGTAATCCTTAAGTTTGTATTCCTTCGTCAGCCAGAGAGGCTGATCTTCGCCAAATGCTTTCTACAGCCGTCTCACTTGCCAGCAGCTCCAGCCCGGAAACCTTGAACTGTTGTTTTTGTTGTTTCTTTGTTGGTTTTCAGTTTTTTGTAAATACAGAGAGAGTTCAAGAGAGAAGTCAAACAGTGAACTAAAAGAAAGAATAAACACGTTTGAACTAAAACCCTGTATCTGCGTCCGATACTTGGTAAAGAAGCATGACATTCCCGTTTATACTAAATAACTAGTTTTACGCTTTAATACTACTGGACTTTTTCAGTTTTTTTTTTTTTTTTTTTGCACTTTTTGGGAGAACGCACGTATCATCTGACAAAGAACAAGCGAATCAATCACCAAATAATCAAAACTCCGGCATTAAGGTACGTTATCATGTCTACCATTCAGCTCGTTCAGTGTGTAGAGTGCAGGATGTTTAGATATTCTTCCTTCGTCATTAGTGATAATTTTATTTGTGATAGGTGTGTGTTAATTAGCACTCTGACGGAGAAGATAGTAGCATTAGAGGAGTGCATCCAGACTTTAGAGAGGGTTAGAGAGCGTGAGAGCAGTGTTACTGCCAGTGGCAGTGGTCAGGTGTATCCTGGGAGCCAGAGCACCGGACATAGCAGGTAATCTTAGGGCTCTAGGACAGCATAGGTTCTCTAAGATACAGTAGTTGTACATGCTGGAGCTAACGATATATGCCTTCGTCGGTCAGAGGTTAGCAAGAATAACTTTACAGAGGTGTTTAAAATAGCGAAGGCGATGTCTGATGAAGTAGTTTGCTCTGGTCCCATCCCAATGAGACGTGGCGACATAGCTTACAGCAGGTTATGGTCGCTGAACCGCTGGATGTCCAGGCAGTGCTCTGAACAACGTGGGCTTCATAGACAACTGGAAGACCTTTGAGGGCAAAACTGGCCTGTTAGGGCGGGACGGTGTCCATCCCACTCGGGAAGGTGCTGCTCTAATTTCTTGCAGTATAGCACATAGTCTCAGAAGAGGCCTAGTTAAACGGTGACAATCCAGAGCCCAGGCCAGGGAGCAGACAGACAGGCTAAACCAACCGTCTGCTAGCTGCATAGAGTCGTCACTCAGGGTTCATCATATTGAGACTGTGTCTGTTCCCCGAGCTAAACATAAACATAAATTTAGAAAGACTCAAAGTCTGTTTTAGTAATTTAATTAACATAGATACTACAAACTCATAGCACACTGAATGTGCAGCCAGCACCTCTGATCAGAAGCTAGGACTGTTAAATATTAGATTTCTCGCATCTAAAGCTGTTATTGTTAATGAAACTATCACAGATCAGGAGTTTGATATTATGTTTAACAGAAACCTGGATTAAACAGGACGAGTATGTAGCTTTAAATGAAGCTAGTCCTCCTTGGTACAGCTACATGCACCAGCCTTGGTTAACTGGTAGAGGAGGAAGAGTCGCAGTTATTTACAACGATAATCTGGCTATCGTACAAAAACACAGATTTAAATTTAATGCATTTGAAGTTCTCTATAGCAACATAAAGTCAGCTCAGTCGATCCCGCTAATCATCATTTACAGACCCCCAGGGCCGTACTCTGAGTTTCTCTGTGAATTTACATATTTCCTCTCAAATCTTGTTGTTTCTGTAGACAAAGCGTTAATTGCTGGAGACTTTAATATTCATTTTGAGAATCCAGAAGACCCTCTGAGAACAGCATTCTTGTCCATACTGGACTCAGTAGGAGTAAATCAATGTGTAGTAGGACCCACTCATAAAACAGGTCACACTTTGGATTTAATATTATCCTTTGGATTAAGTATAGGAAATATAACCACAATTCCACAGTCTGAAGTTATCTCAGATCACTATCTAAATGATTAGAGTTAAGAAACTCGCTCCTTGGTATAATGACCACACACGCACTTTAAAACAAACTGCTAGAAAATTAGAACGTAAATGGCCCCAAAATAAATTGTTAGTATTCCAAATAGCATGGAAGGAGAGCATCCTGAACTATAAAAAAGCCCTCAGTGATGCTAGATCAACATATCTCTCCACTCTTATAGAAAATAACAAAAATAATCCAAGATTTTAATTTAATACCGTAGCTAAATTAACTAAAAACAAGACCACTGCAGAAATCTCCACAACAACATCATGCAGTAGTGAGGATTTCATGAACTTTTTCAATAACAAAATCATAAATATTAGGCAAAAAATTCACGCTTTGAAACCAGACAATTTCAGTAATACAGATGAACTAACAACGTCACATCAGAACTTAGAATACTTTACTCCCCTTGAAGCGAGAGAACTAACTTCACTCATCTTTTCTTCAAAATCGTCAACCTGTATATTAGATCCTATACCGACACATTTTCTCAAACAGATACCAGCAATAATAGAACCCCTGTTGAAAGTAATTAATCAGAAGCAGAATCAGAATCAGAAGAGTTTTATTGCCAAGTACGCTTGCACGTACAAGGAATTTGTTTTAGTGACAGAGCTCCAGGACAAGACAAATAACAAGACAAAACAGCACGACACAAAACAGGAAAAAAAAAATTACAACAAATTGAGTAGGGCGGATTTTTTGGGATTTTTGGGTTAACATCAAATGGAGTAGGGTGTTAGATACTTACAAATAAGTTAAATAAATATCTGTGGTATTGCACAGTATATTGCACAGTGGTATTGCACATATATTTAATGCACAGTGAGAAGAATGTTTTAGCTGTTCATGAGGTAAATTGCCTGGGGAAAAATCTGTTCTTTTGCCTGACTGTTCTGGTGTTCGATGCTCTGTATCGTCGGCCAGATGGCAAAAGTTCAAAGAGAAGGTGGCTTGGGTGTGAGGGGTCCAGAATGATATTCCGAGCCCTTTTCTTCACTACAGTTCTTGTAGTGTGGGTAGGGGAGTGCCGATAATCCTTTCAGCAGTCCGAACCGTCCTTTGTAGTGTTCTGATGTCTGATTTTGTAGCTGAGCCAAACCAGACAGTTATTGAAGTGCACAGGACGGATTCAATGACGGCTGAGTAGAACTGTGTGAGCAGCTCCTGTGGGAGGTTGAACTTCTTCAGCTGGCGAAGGAAATGCAACCTCTGATGGGCCTTTTTAACAGTGGCGTCAATGTGAGTGTCCCACTTCAGGTCCTGTGAGATGGTCGTGCCCAGAAATCGGAATGACTCCACTCCTGTCACAGTGCTGTTCATGATGTTGAGTGGGGGAAGTGCAGGTGGGTTTCTCCTGAAGTCCATGATCATCTCCACTGTCTTGAGCGTGTTCAGCTCCAGGTTGTTGTGACTGCACCAGATAGCCAGCTGCTCGACCTCCCTTCTGTATGCAGCCTCATCACCGCCCTGGATGAGGCCGATGACTGTAGTGTCATCTGCAAATTTCAGGAGCTTGACAGTGGGGTCTGTAGAGGTGCAGTCACTGGTGTAGAGGCTGAAGAGCAATGGGGAGAGGACACATCCCTGAGGGGCTCCAGTGTTGGTGGTGCGGCTGTTGGACATGAAATCCCCCAGTCTCACTAGCTGCTGCCTGCCTGTCAGAAAGCTGGTGATCCAGTGGCAGACAGAGGTAGGAACAGAGAGCTGGATGAGTTTGTTCTGAAGCAGTGCTGGGATGATCGTATTAAATGCTGATGAAAAGTCTATGAACAAGACTCTTGCATAAGCCCCTGGTTTGTCCAGATGTTGAAGGATGAAGTGCAGTCCCATATTGACTGCATCATCCGCAGACCTGTTTGCTCTATAGGCAAACTGCAGGGGGTCCAATAAGGGACCAATGATGTCCTTCAGGTAGGCCAACACCAGTCTTTCAAATGACTTCATGACCACAGATGATGGGGCAACTGGTCTGTAGTCATTAAGTCCTGTGATTTTAGTTTTTTTTTTTTTTTGGAATGGGGACGATTGTGGAACGTTTAAAGCATGAAGGGACTTTACATAGTTCCAGTGATCTGTTGAAGATCTGTGTGAAGATGGGAGCCAGTTGGTCAGCACAGGATTTCAGACAGGCTGGTGTAACGCCGTCTGGACCTGGAGCTTTCCTTCTCTTTTGTTTCAGGAAGATCCGGCGAACATCTTTTTTACAGACCTGGAGTGCAGGGGTGGTGGTCGTCAGAGGTGATAATGGTGGTGTGGAAAGATGATCAGGACAGGAGTGTAGTGTGAGACTGGGAGTTTCAAATCTACAATAGAACTCATTCAGGTCATCAACCAGTTGTTGATTGCCTACAGAGTTGGGAGATGGCATCTTGTAGTTAGTGATGGTTTTCAGGCCTTTCCACACTGAAGCAGGGTCATTTGCAGAAAACTGATTTTCCAGCTTTTTAGAGTAGCTTCTCTTAGCCACTCTAATTGCCCTTGTTAGTGTGTTCCTGGCCTGGTTGTACGAGATCCTGTCCCCACTCCTGTAGGCATCCTCTTTGGCCTGACGAAGCTGTCTGAGTTTTGCTGTAAACCATGGTTTGTCATTATTATATGTTAAAAATGTCTTGGTAGGAATGCACATATCTTCACAGAAACTGATGTAGGATGTTACTGAATCTGTGAGCTCGTCCAGATTGGTGGCAGCAGCTTCAAAAACACTCCAATCAGTGCAGTCGAAACAGGCCTGTAATTCCTGCTCTGCTTCACTGGTCCAACTTTTTACAGTCCTTACTACAGGCTTAGCAGATTTAAGTTTTTGCCTATAGGTCGGGAGAACATGAACCAGACAGTGGTCAGAAAGTCCTAAAGCTGCACTGGGGACTGAGCGATATGCAACCTTTATCGTGGCGTAGCAGTGATCCAAAATATTTTTGTCTCTGGTGGGGCATGTAATGTGCGGTTTGTATTTAGGCAGTTCACGTTTGAGATTTGCTTTGTTAAAATCACCAAGTATAATCATAACAGAGTCCGGCTGTTGTTGCTCCGTGTCTGAGATCTGAGCAGCCAGCTGTTGTAATGCTGCGTTCACACACGCTTGTGGAGGAATGTACACACTCACAAGAATAAACGAGGTAAACTCCCGCGGCGAATATAAAGGCTTACAGTTGATAAAATATGCCTCTCGATCGGGACAGCACATTTTTTCCAATGGTGTGACATTAGTACACCAACGTTCATTGATGTAAAAGCACGTCCCACCGCCTCGCGATTTCCCTGTTGATTCTGTGTCGCGGTCTGCTCTGAACAGCTGGAAGCCCGGCAGGTGTACTGCGTTATCTGGAATGGCTTCGTTCAGCCAGGTTTCCGTGAAACACAGTGCGGCAGAGTTTGAAAAGTCCTTATTTTTCCTGGAGAGCAGGAAACGTTCATCCATTTTGTTGGGTAAAGAGTGGAGATTCGCCAGATGTATACTCGGCAGCGCAGTTCTAAAGCCGCGCTGTCGGAGCTTTACAAGCGCGCCGGCTCTCTTCCCCCGCCTGCGCTTCTTAAAGCATTTCAACAGCGCCGCTGCTCCGCCGGGTACAATGTTAAGCAAAACGTCTGAATAATCAAAAACTGGTTGAAAATTGTGTGGTGTGTTCTGCTGAATGTTCAGCAGTTCATCTCTGGTATAACTGATAACATTTGAGAAACAAAAAACAGGACAAACTAACAAAAACAATAAGACAAATGGAGAGCTCCACACCGAGGCAGCCATCCGCGGCACCATCGTCTGACTTCTCACTCTACTGTGTCATCAGTAGTGGGTATGTCCCCAAATCCTTTAAATTAGCCATTATTAAACCGCTAATCAAGAAACCTGACCTTGACCCCTGTCTGCTTTCTAATTACAGGCCGATATCAAACCTTCCCTTTATCTCCAACATTTTGGAAAAGGTAGTATCACAGCAGCTATGTTCACATCTACATTGAAATTGCGTAAATGAACTGTATCAGTCAGGATTTAGGCCTCATCACAGCACAGAGACAGCACTTGTTAAAGTAGTAAATGACCTGCTACGATCCTCTGATCAGTGTTGCGTCACTATACTTGTGTTACTGGACCTCAGTGCAGCTTTTGACACCATTGATCATAGTATTCTCCTTCACAGATTAGAAGAGAGAGGAGAGAGCAGAAAAGGAGAGAACAGAAAATAAGGAGAGATGGCAGTTAGGTATGGTCACAGTCAACATGTATAAGGTGAATGTATTCAGTGCAAAGTGCAAGAGCCAGAAGGAAACACAAACATGAGGGCTCCCTGAGATGTAAAGCAACCAATCACCTCACCGTCAACAAACCTGAGTGAACAATGAGAGTGGGGAGGACAGCATCTAAACATACCAGTTCACCAGAATACTCTACGTCCATGAGTCCCCCAGATCTGCTCCATTAGATTCATGACCACGTTCTCTCCCTTCTGACGACTGGGGTCCTTTCCCAAGTAAGGAGATGCATTGCAGACATATTTGGTCTCCAAATCCGTGGCCATCAAGAACTTGATCCCAAATTTGTCTAGGTTGGTTGTGATATACTGTGTGAATGGACAATGAACTTTGGTAGGGAACAGCTGTTCGTCTATGGTCATGTGTTCTCCTGGAGTGAAACTCTCAGCGCAGTTCTTGTTGAAGCATGTCCAGATGTCGGAGATCGCAGCAAATTTGTCTGTTTTCACCTGTTCTGCCCGCGTGTCCTTGTCATCAAATCGAAGGTGTTGCATAATTGAAATGAATCTATCTTGGGGCATTATCTCTTTGATTACTGGCACCAGAAAGCTTTCTGACCAGCAATCCACGATGGCACCAACGAGACACATGATTGCTCTTACAAACAGAATTGAAATGAATGCCATCAGTTCATGAATTGCCAAATTCCAGTCTGGCTCTGTTCTGCGGGCTTGATGGACCGTGCACTCCCTGATGGTCTGTAGCATTCCCACGTCTAACAGGCAAAGGAAGCTTTGGAGCATGCTTGTAATTTTATGCTGTCGGAAGATAAACAAATAGAGATGTTAAATTTACATGAACCTCACTCTAAATGGGTTTATATAAATATCATATGTACTATGGCAATGACAAACCTTAGCAGACTCTGTGGGTCCAGCTTGCACAGTGAAGCACGAGCGATTTGCTACTGCACTGGACAATCCAATGTCCTCCTCTACCCACACAGTGCCATCTTTTGCCGTCTGGCTCAGACAGGGCTTCCGAGTACCACGGTGCATCTTCCATGGAGGTATGTTCGGTTCTTGTTCCGTCTCCTTTTCGGATTCTTCTGATGAGGTATCAGTGGCCTGCTGGACAAATTAAATCTCTCCTCCATCAGAGTCTGCTTCATCCATTTCCTGAAGCTAGGCCAAAGCCTGTTGCGCGGAGTGGTTCGTCCTGCGTGGCAGTGATACAGAGGCCATCCTGATGTGCGTTCACAGAAATGCGAAGAAGAAATTATTCTCCCGTCTGGGTCGATCTGCTTTTATGCACAGCACTGTGCTGTAGTCATGCAATGCCACTCCCTTACATACACAGTCACAATGGACAGAATCATACCTTTTAGCCATCTCTACAGCACTCATATGTTGTGAAAAGCCGGCCTAATTGCATTACAGTATCTGCCATACTGCCATCAATGCCATGGCAATGGAATGCTGCCAAAGGGCCAATTGCCCTCCCATTGAAATGGGTGTGCTACTTGGCTGGCTTTTGAGCTGTCTATGCTATTGAAACCAACAAAAGCCCCTTGATTACAGTATTGGTCTGTTATCATTTGCCATGTCAATGGAACACTGCCAAAAGGGCCAATTGCCCTCTGATTGCATTTTGCTGCATGAATCGCCAACAGATTTCCTTGGATAGAAGTGCAATCAGAGGGCAACTGGCACACAAAGAACAGAACTCTCTGGTTGTAGGGGTTGTGAGGTGGGCAAATGAACTAAATCAATTGTTCAACAGGTTTAATTGATCTGCCCCTGCCTTTCCACCCATACTGCCCTCACTCACACAGTCCCCAATATTTGCTTCCTCTACACCAGGGGTCTCAAACTCAGTTCCTGGAGGGCCGCAGCCCCACAGAGTTTTGTTCCAACCATAATTAAAAACACCTGATCCAACTAAACAAGTCATTAAGGCTTATTTGAAAACTACATGGTACGTATGTTGGGGCAGAGTTGGAACAAAACTCTGTGGGGCTGCGGCCCTCCAGGAACTGAGTTTGAGACCCCTGCTCTACACTTCACAGTCCTCTACACTTCACACTGCTTCCACACTCTCTGCTCACTGCTCCCCCCCAACCAGGAGAGATTCAGAAGGTCTTTCCTTCCAATCACTGTCAGACTCTTCAACAAAGTCCCTGCAGTTGACCCCACACATATAGACTAACAAACACACACATCCAATACACCATGGTAGTTTCTATGTGCAATATTTCTCATATGCATTATTAGTTCTTGTCAATCCCTGTCACTACATTGCATGCCTGTCCATAAAGATATATCCACAGTGTTGTACATATATTTATATATCCACTCTGTACATAATATACATACACTCTATTTATACATACATACATATATTTATCTGTTTACATACTGTATACATACATATACACTCACCTAAAGGATTATTAGGAACACCTGTTCAATTTCTCATTAATGAAATTATCTAATCAACCAATCACATGGCATTTGCTTCAATGCATTTAGGGGTGTGGTCCTGGTCAAGACAATCTCCTGAACTCCAAACTGAATGTCAGAATGAGAAAGAAAGGTGATTTAAGAAATTTTGAGCGTGGCCAGTCTGAGTATTTCACAATCTGCTCAGTCACTGGGATTTTCACGCACAACCATTTCTAGGGTTTACAAAGAATGGTGTGAAAAGGGAAAAACATCCAGTATGCGGCAGTCCTGTGGGTGAAAATGCCTTGTTGATGCTAGAGGTCAGAGGCGAATGGGCCAACTGATTCAAGCTGATAGAAGAGCAACTTTGACTGAAATAGTCACTTGTTACAACCGAGGTATGCAGCAAAGCATTTGTGAAGCCACAACACGCACAACCTTGAGGCGGATGGGCTACAACAGCAGAAGACCCCACCGGGTACCACTCCTCTCCACTACAAATAGGATAAAGAGGCTACAATTTGCACGAGCTCACCAAAATTGGACAGTTGAAGACTGGAAAAATGTTGCCTGGTCTGATTTCTGTTGAGACATTCAAATTGTAGAGTCAGAATTTGGCGTAAACAGAATGAGAACATGGATCCTTCATGCCTTGTTACCACTGTCCAGACTGGTGGTGGTGGTGTAATGGTGTGGGGGATCTTTTCTTGGCACACTTTAGGCCCCTTAGTGCTAATTGGGCATCGTTTAAATGCCACGGCCTACTTGAGCATTGTTTCTGACCATGTCCGTCCATTTATGACCACCATGTAAACATCCTCTGAAGTCTACTTCCAGCAGGATAATGCACCATGTCACAAAGCTCGAATAATTTCAAATTGGTTTCTTGAACATGATAATGAGTTCACTGTACTAAAATGGCCCCCACAGTCACCAGATCTCAACCCAATAGAGCAGGGGTGGCGAACCCGCGGCTCGCGAGCCGCTTGCGGCTCTTTCACTGCTTGTCTGCGGCTCTTCAATCTATCCACATATTCTTTGTTTACAATTGCAAATTATTTTTAAAATGTCAAAACATAATTTTGCTTTAAAGGGGTATGTAATTAAATGCAATTGCAGAATCTAATTAAATTATTATTATTTTTTTTACACAACCTCTTGCGCGATTTAACATACGTTAGATTAACACGATTGACATGAAGTTCGTTAGTAGCCTGTCAATCATCATGGCAGAGTCAGGGAAGCGTACAGCTAAGCGCAAATACGAAGATGAGCACAGAACATTTGAATCTGAACGGGAGGATTTATATTTTTTTGTTGAAAGAAACGGAAAGCCATTCTGCTTGATATGCCAGACTTCGTTGTCGCATTTTAAGGCTTCAAATCTTAAGTTATGTTAAGTTAAGTTAAGTTAAGTTAGCCTTTATTGGTCACACATACATTACTGCACAGTGAAATTCTTTATTCTTCGCATATCCCAGCTTCTTGAGCGCCATTTCACTTCACTCCATTCTACCGTAGCCCAGGAATTTCCCAAAGGCACTGAACTTCGCAAACACAAGGTAAAGACATTGAAATGTCAGTCAGAAAAGCAAACTCAGCTTTTCCGAAAATTTACCAAGCATTCAGAGTCACATTAGCATCATATCAAGTAGCATGGAACATTGCTCGTGCAATTTTTCTTACACATATATACATTTCCATAAGTCTTCTTTTCATTTTCTTTTCATTTCTGTGAAGCTGCTTTGAGACAATGACCATTGTTAAAAGCGCTATAGAAATAAAATTGAATTGAATTGAATTGGATTCAATGATGCTGTTGTATTCTTTGTCCCGAAAATGAAAATTTAAAACGTTCAGTAAAGGACCTTCAGCTGTCACGCCACACTGTTGAACAGAGAATAACGGACATTGACAATTCAGTAGAAACACATTTACACACGTGGACAAAATTGTTGGTACCCTTCAGTCAATGAAAGAAAAACTCACAATGGTCACAGAAATAACTTTTATCTGACAAAAGTAATAATAAATAAGAATTCTATGACTGTTAACCAATGAAAGTCAGACATTGCTTTTCAACCATGCTTCAACGGAATTATAAAAAAAAATGAACTCATGGAACAGGCCTGGACAAAAATGATGGTACCCCTAACTTAATAGTTTGTTGCACAACCTTTTGAGGCAATCACTGCAATCAAACGATTCCTGTAACTGTCAATGAGACTTCTGCACCTCTCTGCAGGTATTTTGGCCCACTCCTCATGAGCAAGCTGCTCCAGTTGTATCCGGTTTGAAGGGTGCCTTTTCCAGACAGCATGTTTCAGCTCCTTCCAAAGATGCTCAATAGGATTGAGGTCAGGGCTCATAGAAGGCCACTTTAGAATAGTCCAATGTTTTCCTCTTAGCCATTCTTGGGTGTTTTTAGCTGTGTGTTTTGGGTCATTGTCCTGTTGCAAGACCCATGACCTGCGACTGAGACCCAGCTTTCTGACACTTGGATATTAATTAATTTTCTTCTGCTTAATCCTGATAAGACAGAAGTTCGGGTCATAGGACCACAAGTAGCTAGAAGTAAGCTTTCTGATCACACTGTAACTTTAGATGGCCTTTCTGTTCCATCAAATGCAACAGTAAAAGACCTTGGTGTGATTATAGATTCCAGCCTTTCGTTTGAAGCACATGTAGATAATATTACCAGGATAGCTTTCTTTCACCTTAGAAATATTGCCAAGATAAGAAACATATTGTCACTAAATGATGCAGAAAAACTAGTTCATGCTTTTATCACCTCTAGGTTGGACAATTATAACGCCTTACTGTCTGGTTGTTCAACTAGGTGTATAAACAAGCTTCAGTTAGTACAGAATGCAGCAGCGAGAGTCCTCACTAGAACCAGAAGATATGAGCACATCACCCCTATCTTATCTACACTGCATTGGCTCCCTGTGAAATTTCGCATCGATTTTAAGATACTACTTCTGACATTTAAAGCACTAAATGGTCTCACGCCATAGTAATTGAGTGAACTGTTAGTGTCTTACGATCCGCCACGCCTACTTCGATCAAAGAATGCAGGCTGCCTGTCAGTACCACGTATTATTAAAACTACAGCAGGGGGCAGAGCTTTTTCCTACAAAGCCCCAAAGTTATGGAATAGTCTTCCTATTAATGTTCGGGACTCAGACACAGTCTCAGTGTTTAAGTCTAGGCTAAAAACCCATTTATTTAGCCAAGCATTTTTGTAAATAGATTAATGTAAATAGAGAAATGTCACAACGGACAATTTCTTTACTTCACTGTCGCACAGACTGCTCTAGCGCAAAACAAAGCTACTGGGCACGGTGAATAAAGTCCGCCGTGAACTTCCTCAACTTGCAAAAGATACTGCCGGTCTTAAAATGTCCGGTCTTAAAATGCAACTTTTAAAATGACGGTCATCACCAGGGACTGTGAATGCATAGAGAGTGTGTGGATTGTCACTTTGTCAATTGTTTGGGTAGTTGTATCTGGAGGGCTTCGCTCATTGGTAGTCGTGTCCAGTAGGTGGCAGTGTTCCACTGTTGTACTTTTTTCCTTGTACTCACTCACTAGCTATTGTTGTGCAATGTTGTCACATGTCTGGAGTGTTACAAACTGAAAATCTAGAGTGCCTGAATTTAACAAATATTGAGAGCATTTTTGTCCGAAGATGAGAGTCCAAGCAGAGAAGAGTAACAGGAATTATCTGTGCCAGAAATATATAAGCAAGTACGGAAAGAAAAGTTTATAGAATGGTTATGAGACCAGCAGTGTTTGGTTTGGAGATATTGCTGCTGATGAAAAGAAAGGAAACAGGGATGTAAGGGCGGAGCTAAAGATATTTGCATTGAGAGTGACAAGAGTGGACGGGATTTGGAATGTGTATATTGGAGGAACAGTGCAAGTAGGGCAGTTTTGAAAAAAAGTTAGAGAGGCCAGATTAAGATGCTGTGGACATGTGCATAGAAGGGATAAGGATTTTATCCAGACGTAACTGTTAGAGATGGGGTACAGACAGAAAGAAGATTTTGAACAGTTTTGTGTACATTTTAACAATTTTTGAACAAGTTCTCGATCGGACACCACCATCTAAATTGAGCAACACTAGACACAAATAAAGTCTAGCCACATAACACTTTAATTTGTTTTTAGGTTCAATAGATTCTGATTCTCAATAAAAAAACATGAAAACGAATAAATACATTAATAATAATAATAATAATAATCATCATCATCATAATCATCATCATAATAAATTCATAAAAATAGATAAATCTTTTTGTTCACCTGATAAGGATTTCTCATAGCAGCAACAGACAAGGAGGAATTCTGGCACAATTCATCAGAGATATCCCTAAATCATCCATATGGAACTTTAACCTGAGATCCTTCTGATTCATATGCTGATGCGTATCTTCTATAGTAATGGACTGAAGGCACGGGCCTATAATGACGTGCTAGTAACCTCTCCTTTGGGATCCAACTGACTCTCTACTCTCTAATCTGTAAAGTATCTGGGTCGAAGAAGAGATCAGCTTGGAAGATGATTTGGATGTTTTGATTTTTCCTCACCTTACCCCATACACATATAGTAAACACTACTGTATTAGTATGAAAACACACATGGCAGAATTGTACAGACAGTATAGCTTGTATTAAGTTATGATTGGCACATTGATATGTTATATCTGATGTACAGGTAGATTAGTCAGACTTGAAGTCTTTTACTCTTTCCTAGTCAATTGTGGAGAGAGATGTTTGGCTTCATGGTCTGGGGAACTGGTTTTAAATGGAATATATTGATAAAAGACCAGAAGGACTGGAGATGGCCTGCTGAATTCTTAAACGGAGGTTTGGAGTTCAGGGCTCGGTCTCTAGACTTAATGAACTTTCTCTGTGTGAGTCTAATATTTATCAGTTCCTGTAGCTTAATAAAACCACAGACACCACAAAAGGGGGCTTATCTTTTCATTTTTACACAGGCACAGGGTTTTGATTAGTTAAATTTTTTTAATTTGATTTTGTAAATCTCTTCTATGCCAATGCCTGACTTCATTTATTGTAATTATATTGACTAATTTTATTAAATTCTGTTAGAATTTAAGGGGGCACTGTAAGGTTTTATAATATTGTAAGACATTGTAATCTACACCTTAATTAATTTATTAAAATTAAACTGTAAAATGGCAAACTTACTTTACATTCTATATAAATGTCATTACCAATATAGAACTAAAATACATTTTTTGAATATTTTTTATCAAGAAGTGAAGCAATGAGATAATGTTTGTGTTCAGTGATTTCTGTATACACTTATCATTTAAGGCCAAACCTATTACAGTGCCCTCCATAATTATTGGCACCCGTTGGTTAAGAGGTGTTAAAAGCCTTAAAATAAATTCAGTTTTTATTGCAGAAGCATATTGTCACACTGAACATTGTAGAAAAATATAAAGTGAATTTTAAGGGGAAATAAAAATCCCTGACTAACAAATAATTATTTTTCATAAAACAACCTGTTCCACAATTATTGGCACCCCTAACAATTCCTAGAAAATAAATGTAATTGAAGTATTTCTGTCATTTCTACAGTAGTTTAAAAAGTTGATCAGAGTATCTAGGAGCATTTAATTAGTAATTTCCTGCTTCCCTGGGGTATAAATATGATGTGACACAGAGGCCATTTCTCTTATCCACTCTTCAACATGGGAAAGATAAAGGAACACACCATTCAAGTAAAGCAGATGTGTGTCGACCTTCACAAGTCAGGCAATGGGTACAAGAAAATAGCCACCCGTCTGCACCTGCCCATATCTACTGTGAGAGGAATCATTAAGAAATGGAATCATAAAAAAGGAATCATAAAAAGGAATCATAAAAAACTGGAACAGTAGTAAACAAGCCTGAACGAGGACACAAGTTTATTTTGCCTAAATATAAAAATAAAAAATTCTCCAAAGCTCAAAAGAACTGCAACAAATGATAGCATCCTGGGGTCACAAAGTCTCCAAAACAACCAGCAGACGCTATCTACATGCCAACAAGCTCTTTGGGAGGCATGCAAGGAAAAAAACTTTTCTCAGTCACAATCATAAACGCAAACGATTGGAGTTTGCTACGCGGTACTGGGGCTTCAACTGGGACCATGTCCTTTGGTCAGATGAGACCAAGATAGAGCTTTTTGGCAACAAACACTCTAAGTGGGTATGGTTGAACACAAAAGATGATTATGCAGAAAAGCACCTCATGCCCACTGTGAAGTATGGGGGAGGATCGGTGATGCTGTGGGGCTGTTTCTCTTCCAGAGGCCCTGGGAACCTTGTTAGGATGCATGGCATCATGACTGCTTTGAAATACCAGGACATTTTAAAGCAAAATCTGGTGGCCTCTGCCCGAAAGCTGAAGATGGGTCGTCACTGGGTCTTTCAGCGAGATAATGACCAAAACATGTGGCCAAATCTACACAGAAATGGTTCCCAGAGTCCCCAGACCTCAACCCCATTGAAAACCTGTGGAGTGAGCTGAAGATGATAGTGCAGAGGAGAGGAGTCAGGTCACTGGATGATTTAGAGACATAGTGCAAAGAGGAATGGTCGAAGATCCCTCTTTCTGTGTTCTCTAATCTTGTGAAACATTATAGGAGAAGATTAGGTGCTGTTTTGTTGGCAAAAAGGGGTTGTACAAAGTATTAAACATCAGGGGTGCTAATAATTGTGGCACCCATAATTTGATGTAAAATAATTATTTCTTAATGTGGGAATTTTTTCCCCACTGTGTAAATGCACTTGAATTAAAGGTTGAAATTTCCTCTTTTTTTCCATTGTGGTCCTGTTATTTAGAACAAAACTGATTTTTTTTTTTAGAAGCGAAAGAACACATTTTAACAAGGGGTGCTATAACGGCTCCCGAAGATTTTTTTCTGACCAGAAAAATCACTTTTCAACTGATGCCTTCGATACTTTCAAATTTTAATGACATCTTCTCACAGTGAGGACAGTCAACTCCACAAACATCAAATGGCCACCGTGAAAAAACTATAAACATGAAAATAAATAATATTACAATCACATAATATTAAAATTACAGCTTGTGAAGAGAATGCGCCATGATGCAGTTCAATTAGTCATATAACATATTTCAAACTTTTCTCAAAACAAATGTTACCATATATTACAGAGGCATGATAATTAAAATATAAACAAACATACCGCGTGCCTTCCAATCAGGATTCAGGAGACATTAAGAGATATATATTTAAACAACACCTTTCTTTGTCTTGCACTCTCAACACACTTTCAACCACATGTCTTTTTCTGTGTAGACACAGCTAATAAAACCACATGACTGGTCAGTGTAGCGCTACTCGTTTTCTCCTGTAGGTGGCACAATTTCCATATTATATATATAAATCAAATGAACAATTACAAATACAAAATTGAATATTATACACCATTTATAACAAACAAAACAAAGGTATTTCAAAATGTAACCAAAAAATATTCAGAACAAATTGCACTTCTTCTGTGACAGCTACAGGTGCCAATAATTATGGAGGGCACTGTACATTTATGACTAAATGTTCAACATTTTCTCAGGGCCAACCCAATTAAGCCAACAGTACATGTAGATTCTAATAAAGACTTGTCTAATAAATGTTCACAATTTCTCCTACACATGCTCTAAGCCTGAAAATGTTTAAGTGGCCAGTGTGTTTAGAGAAGTGTGCAGGGAATCGCCAGGCCTCGGTGTCAAGTCAGCAAAAAACACTTTATCCATCATTCATCTAGACCTTTAGGTGGCGGTAGCGCACACCTACTTTACCGGCCGCAGATCAAATGAAGAAGAAGACCGAGAAGAAGACAAAGTAATGGGGAAGGTGGGTTTAACTTTTTTTGCGCCGAATTTAAAATAAAGCACACAGGCAACTCCAACATTTGCAGGCTTAGAGCATGTGTGGGAGAAATTGTGGAAAATTGTCTTTATTAAAATCTATATGTACTGTAGGCTTAATCGGGTTGGCCAGGAAAAAAATGTTGAACATTTAGTCATAAATGTATAAACAAAAATGCTAATTTGAGCTTTTTCAATGGAATAGATGCTAGCTGTGGAATGGAGCATTACTGTCAAGGACAAGGACAAACTTAGCTATGCAAATAAAGAAATAATTTGCAATAAAGTGGAGCAAAACCATAATGCCAGAATAGAGACCTGTCAGATAGAGTCTCAGGACAATAATAATAACAACAATAATAATTATTATTATTATTATGCGAGATAATTTGCATTTTATTCGCGTGATGTCAACTTATTAGGTCACATCTATCTGAATAAACCCAAACTGCATGTGAAAGGAATCAGCACTGGTAGTGGTCCATTTATTATTAACTATAAAAAAAAAATGTTTCCATTTGTAAAATAGCATAAATAAATCATGGGTAGTGTATACCAGTGATAAAAATACATCGCATATTATGATGAGTTTCGTTTTCAAGACGCGTGAAATTCGCCGTCTTTTCCTTTTCAGGGATTAAAAAACGCTAACAGTGTCATTTTTGGCCTTTACCGCGCTCCGTAGAATCTCAAGCGGTACGCGAATAACCCTTCGCGGACGAGCATCTCTTAAATGCGCGTTCCCTGCGCCGATTTCACGGGGGGTGGGGCTAAGAAAACGCATCCCGATGGGGGAACCAACTTCGACACAACACCGGCTTTAAAGCTCAACCGGGAAAATCGAGAGGGGGAGGAAGTATGGTGGAGCAGCTCGCTGTGTACGAGGTTATTTTAAAACGTAAATTGGAGAGAAAGCAAGGAGAGCGTTCATTCGTGGATTTTTCATCATTACGGATTATCACCAACCGGATCAACTTCTTGGACTTCTCACTGTCCGTCATTGTGCTCCTGGACATTGTTTATTAACCCCGGTGAGACCGATTCATTTCTCCTCAAACACACCCATTCATAATAACCCGGACTCTGGACATTTCTACACACACACACACACACGCGCGCACACACACACGCGCGCGCGCGCACACACACAAGCATGTTTATATTTATTGATTGTTTAGTTTGTTTTGGTCCACCCTTTTATTAATATTATTTTTTTTTGTATAATACACTTTGGTTTGGGTTACGCGTTTGTGTGTCTGTCCTTTTTTGCTCTGCGAGTTTTAACGCAAAATCAGCTCAAAAGAGAAAGAGCTCATTTTTATGTAACTTAATGTAGATGAAATATTCTGCTAATTTCACGTGTTATTTTTGAAATACAAGTTAAATAAAAGCCGTTTTAGGGTCTGCTTGAAGGCTGTTTGATACTTTAAATAGTATTTTGGAATGAGTTTTTCTGCAAATATATTCATATTTTCTCTCATGGCAAATATCATTTACACAAAAAGTGCATGATTTAGTTTTTTTGCTCATGGATTATTAGAAATTTCAGAGCTTGGACTGAAAATGTCCTCCAATTCTGGATTTTATCTTGTACCATATGTTTGCACAGTAATGGCTCATTCTGAGAGAACACAAATTAAATAAAACATTTAATATTCTTGGGGTTTAAATTGGGACAAGTGATGCAGCAAATAAATGAGAGAAAAACAAGCATTTCTAATCACACCTGAATCTGTTTGCACCCAGATTCAATAGTAAATAAATAGAGCATGATGTTTAAATGGAAATGTGAAGGTTTTCCAGTTAGTTAATATCATAGTGTAACTGTGTTGTTATAATAACTGACTTTCAGAAAGTTCCTTTAGTAAATAATGACAAAACTGTGTAAACACATTCCAGTGACAATACTGTGTTACTGACTGACAAAAGAAAATACAGCATAGAAATACTCCACTTCATCATCTCTCTTCTTGAGTATCTTCTCAGAGAACTGTAGAGCAGAACAGGCCATCATTAAATCATTTATAATTCTATATTTTACAGTATATTATATACTGTATTTCATTACAGTGGGGGAAATAACATGCCATTTCTTGGCATAAATTTTTCAATATTTATGTTCTTGAATTATGTTGATAAACCTTTAAAATGATATTCATGGAACTTATTGTATAGCATTTGTTCTAAACAATGAATACATCTGTAGTAGTAATTTATTTTAAAATAGTGGTATTATTATTATAGGAGTAATAATTCACCTCTGTGAGTTTTTCTGTGCTTCAGAATGATGAACAGGACACTGAGACGAATCCAAACAACACAGTCAGCATGAAGAACAGGGAATAGGAATCTGAACCTTACAGACAAGGGAAAAAAAACTGTCAACATTAATTTGAAAAAAAAATAAATAAATAATAAAAATCTTTTGTGATTGACAAACCTTTTGTGCTGTCTGAGTTTCCAGAAAGTGTTTTAATTTCTCCCGAAAAAGGAAACATTGTTTTTCCACCCTCATTACCTTTCACCTGTAAAGATGTCGAGTTGCTAAAGATCACTGGGTCGCTGTAGCCACAATAATAGAGTCCTGTATCAGAGACATCTACTGCAGTGATGGTGAGAGACGTGTTCTTCTCATGAACAAACATCACTATTCGCTCCCTTTCAGTAAAGTATGTGCAATCCACTGATGGAGCCGATGTCAAAAACCGTTTACACGTGAGAAGAAGTGGAACTGAATCTCTCGTGTGTTTAAACCAGAAGATCTTATCTGGATGTTTCAGGTCATGTTGGCACCAAATAGTGACTTTATCTCCAGCTTCTGCCTCCAAAGTTAAAGAGCACAGAGTCTCTGAGAGCAAACCTGCAACACACACACACACACACATCTTATAACTTAAGAAATAAAGTTAAAATTTGCAATTTTCTCAATTATTATGCTATTTAATAAAGGTTGCTTGATTTAACAAATTTTGCAAATACAAAATTATACATGTTTAATCCATAAGGTTTTATTGTTAGATCTGTAATGTAATAAATATTTAGAAGAGATACTGTACAAAACATTTAATAAAGCAAAATATAAAACTAGTAAGATTACCCATCACACAGAGAAACACAGGCAGATGTATAAACTGGAACATTGTGGATCAGACAAAAGACAAAGCGAAAATGATCGGTTGGGTAAAACAAATGCTGGTTTATTTCCGTGTGTACGGGGGAGTGAATATTATGCAGCCAACAGGGGTACACAGGAAAAGAAAGAAAAAAACAGACACTATATCTTCAGGTCCCTTATTATACATTCATTATAAAATCTAATGAAAAAGTAAAGTTCAAACACAGTGCCAAGTTTATTATGAGTACTAAAATGAGTATGTAAAAAAAAATGTATTTGAAAGTATTAAAAAAATAATAATGAAAAAAAGTAAAAGAAATTGAAATGCACACATGCATTTTGAATATGGTCCCATTTGTGAGTACACCTAACGAGAATTACCCTACATGGCAAATATTTTATATTCCAGCTATTATTGCATTTTCATATGAAGAAATACAGATATGTAAAATATCTTAGATGGTGATACTGAACAATAAGGAGTTCTCATACACATGTGGACAAAATTGTTGGTACCCTTCGGTCAATGAAAGAAAAACTCACAATGGTCACAGAAATAACTTTAATCTGACAAAAGTAATAATAAATAAGAATTCTATGAATGTTAACCAATGAAAGTCAGACTTTGCTTTTCAACCATGCTTCAACGGAATTATAAAAAAAAATGAACTCATGGAACAGGCCTGGACAAAAATGATGGTACCCCTAACTTAATAGTTTGTTGCACAACCTTTTGAGGCAATCACTGCAATCAAACGATTCCTGTAACTGTCAATGAGACTTCTGCACGTCTCTGCAGGTATTTTGGCCCACTCCTCATGAGCAAGCTGCTCCAGTTGTTTCCGGTTTGAAGGGTGCCTTTTCCAGACAGCATGTTTCAGCTCCTTCCAAAGATGCTCAATGGCATTGAGGTCAGGGCTCATAGAAGGCCACTTTAGAATAGTCCAATGTTTTCCTCTTAGCCATTCTTGGGTGTTTTTAGCTGTGTGTTTTGGGTCATTGTCCTGTTGCAAGACCCATGACCTGCGACTGAGACCCAGCTTTCTGACACTGGCCAGCACATTTCTCTCTAGAATCCCTTGATAGTCTTGAGATTTCATTGTACCCTGCACAGATTCAAGACACCCTGTGCCAGATGCAGCAAAGCAGCCCCAGAACATAACAGAGCCTCCTCCATGTTTCACAGTAGGGACAGTGTTCTTTTCTTGATATGCTTCATTTTTCCGTCTGTGAACATAGAGCTGATGTGCCTTGGCAAAAAGTTCAATTTTTGTCTCATCTGTCCATAGGACATTCTCCCAGAAGCTTTGTGGCTTGTCAACATGTAGTTTGGCATATTCCAGTCTGGCTTTTTTATGATTTGTTTTCCACAATGGTGTCCTCCTTGGTCGTTTCCCATGTAGTCCACTTTGGCTCAAACAACGACGGATGGTGTGATCTGACACTGATGTTCCTTGAGCATGAAGTTCACCTTGGATCTCTTTAGAAGTCTTTCTGGGCTCTTTTGTTACCATTCGGATGATCCGTCTCTTTGATTTGTCATCAATTTTCCTCCTGCGGCCACGTCCAGGGAGGTTGGCTACAGTCCCATGGATCTTAAATTTCTGAATAATATGTGCAACTGTAGTCACAGGAACATCTAGCTGCTTGGAGATGGTCTTATAGCCTTTACCTTTAACATGCTTGTCTATAATTTTCTTTCGAATCTCCTGAGACAACTCTTTCCTTCGCTTCCTCTGGTCCATGTTGAGTGTGGTACATACCATGTCACCAAACAACACAGTGACTACCTGGAGCCCTATATATAGGCCCACTGACTGATTACAAGATTGTAGACACCTGTGATGCTAATTAGTGGACACACCTTGAATTAACATGTCCCTTTGGTCACATTATTTTCAGTATTTTCTAAGGGTATCATCATTTTTGTCCAGGCCTGTTCCATGAGTTTATTTTTTTTAATAATTCTGTTGAAGCATGATTGAAAAGCAATGTCTGACTTTCATTGGTTAACATTCGTAGATTTTTTTTTAATTATTACTTTTGTCAGATTAAAGTTATTTCTGTGACCATTGTGAGTTTTTCTTTCATTGACCGAAGGGTACCAACAATTTTGTCCATGTGTGTATATATATATATATATATATATATATATATATATACACACATTAGTTTCTTTTTACTTATTATTAGGGCTGCAACTAACGATTATTTTGATAATCAAATAGTTGGGCAATTATTTATTTATTTCTTTTTTCAATTAATCGGATAAAAACTAAACGCTTCTTTAATTTGATGTTTTGCTTATAACTATATAAAACCATAAAACAGGGTATTAGTTATGTATAAAACTAAACTTTAAAAAATGCAAAAGCCACATATAGAGTTTAATGATATTTAATTTTAACATTTTAAACCTTAAATTAAAGAAAGTTTGTTTTTGAACAGTAAAACTTCTCTAAATATCCAAAATATAAATAAAAAAATAAATAAAAAAATAAATAAATAAATAAATAAAGCAAAACAATTGTTGTACTCTTATTATATTGGATGGCATCTGTTATAGTGGCTGCTTGTTGTG